>AYEL01059759.1:0-46502 GCA_000484575.1 Olivierus martensii | reverse complement strand
TCGTTTCCTGTTTTATCATCAAAAGTGTTCTTCCTTTTATCCATTTCGATACTTTTTAAAAGAGAAAATTCTGTACTATACTCTATGTATACGATAGCAAAGCTAAATAATAGTACAGTAATGTTAAACAGTTAACGGCAAAAAGCCCATCTTTCTGATGTTTCACCCCTTCAAAGCCCAGTGACTGTTCTTGTACAGCTCCTCGTCCAGATTGAGAGTTATGTCTTGACTCGTGTCTGACATAGCACTTTGCCCCAGAACACTCCAAGCCCATATTGATGTACTATAACAATAAAATTTTGAAGAAAGGACCTCTTTAAAATTTTTTTTGGAAAAAATTTCCCAGCTTATAAAAAAAATCTGTTTATATATGAGTCTATATATTATTATTAATTTTAATTTATAAATTGTTTTAAAATTTGGATAAAAAAAATTATTATATGATTTAATTTTAAATCCATCTATCTAAAAATTGTGTCAAAAAATTATTCATTATACAAAATCTGCTTCAAGAATCATCACATATGAACAAAAATTTTGATTATCTATTATCGGCTAAATATACATGAAATATTGATTTCAAATAACATCATTGTATACCTATAAGGAGGTCAAAAAAGTTTTAATAGTATCAAAACTAAATTCCACACCTGCCGAAGTTATACAGTCTACAAGACAAATACAAGACTTATCGGCTAAATATACATGAAATATTGATTTCAAATAACATCATTGTATACCTATAAGCAGGTCAAAAAAGTTTTAATAGTATCAAAACTAAATTCCACACCTGCTGAAGTTATACAGTCTACAAGACAAATACAAGCCTTTAAAGCAGGTGAAAGATCATAAAACACACACAACAAACTTACTTAGTTGTGTTTTATGTTAGTAGTTATAACTAAGTTTGTTGTGTGTTTTATGATCTTTTACCTGCTTTAAAGGCTTGTATTTGTCTTGTAGGTTTTAATAATAGTTTAAATAAATATAAGGTGAACAAATAAATTTGCATGGTTTTTTTTAGAAAATTATTACTTTGATCTGAATTAAATGGAACATATTGTAGATTTATCAATCACTGTATTATATGTAAATAAGTGTGAAGTATCATGCAATACAATAGTGAAAAGTGAAGTATCATGCAATACAATAGTGAAAAGTGAAGAAAATATGGTGACTCCAATAACCATTATTCAAGCTGTTTAACAATACTATTAAACTGCTTCAACTAAGACTACTTAAATACATAAAAACACAGCACTTCTTGCAGTAAAGTATATTTAAGCTAATAAATTTAGTTTGATACTTTACTGCAAGAAGCGCTGTGTTTTTATGTATTCCAAGCTGTTTATAAGTATAAACTTGGAACAAATGCTAAGTAAGCAACCTGCAAAGTATGCATAGCATTTGGAAAAGTTACAGTTAGCACACAAACAGTCCAAAAATGGTTTAAAAAATTTGCATCAGAGGATGAATCACTTGATTCACCCATGAGAACTACTGACTACCAATGAGAAAAGCTAATAAATTTAGTTTGATACTTTACTGCAAGAAGTGCTGTGTTTTTATGTATTCAAGCTGTTTACATTTAGTTTGATACTTTACTGCAAGAAGCGCTGTGTTTTTATGTATTCCAAGCTGTTTATAAGTATAAACTTGGAACAAATGCTAAGTAAGCAACCTGCAAAGTATGCATAGCATTTGGAAAAGTTACAGTTAGCACACAAACAGTCCAAAAATGGTTTAAAAAAATTTGCATCAGAGGATGAATCACTTGATTCACCCATGAGGACTACTGACTACCAATGAGGACAACAAATTGAGGGTTGCTTGAGTTGATTATATTTGATTTGAGTTGACAAGTCAAATATAATATATAATCAGATGCTTTCCACAAGCATCTGATTATATTTGATTCAGTATAAGTGATGAAAGCATTTGTATTGAATAAGAAAGGTATGGAAATTGTGAAGTCATATAGAACCCATATGACTTCACAACCAATAACAAATTCCAAACATTATCAATTTGCTTCTCATTTCTTTTCATGCCACAAATATGAGCTATTTTTTGATTGATTGTTAATCTGTAATGAAAAATGGCTTATGTACAGTAACATTAAACAATAACATCATTGAATACATCCATTGAATGTATGCAGCAGACACCAAAGCCTCCAATTCATCAACAGAAAATTATGCTGTATGTGTAGGACATGCACAGAAATGGTTTCATGAAAACTGCAGAGATATTAAATTAGCATTTTAAAAAATATGTTTTGAATTTCTCTAAATCTGATTATAAATTGTATGATAATGTGCATTCTAATCTGAGAAAATTACTATAGTTTTTCATTTGTAAAACTAAGTAAGAATAAATCATATAATATGTTATGTTGACGAATCAATTCAATCAATTGTTTGTCATTTATTTCTGTAGCAGGCAAGGCAGACTGGCCATAAGAGTGTTTTGGCAAAAGCCAGAATAGCTAGCAGCCGATGAATCAATTTTTTATGTCATGCACCGCACTTTCAATATAATGTAGGCCCTATATTTGTTTCAGATTCTTCATTCATTTTTATTCAAATTTATCTATATTTTAGTATTTGCAAACAAATAAAGATTTGGACTTTAGGTAATTATTTTTTTTTGTCATTAAAATTTGTTGTAAAAAATATTATGTATTTTTACAAAACAAATTATCATATTTTACATTAAATAAATTATCATATAATTTATTTAATGTATATTACAGATATATCATCATCAGGACATTAGGATATAAATATAAAATTAAGACAAAATTATTTAATTTTTTTGAAATACTCCTGTCTTTATTTTTTTCTATATCTTACGGCAAAATGTTGTGACGATATATCTGTGTGATGAATTGTCCTAACACCAAGTCTAACTAGTGGGCCACTGTCAGGATAATGTCAGAACCAAAAATATGTTCCAATCCGTCCCTGTTAGCAGGCATTCCCTTCCTCACAACATGTCCATGAAAAAGTAAAAATATCATTGGCAAAGTATTGCACTTTTATGGTACGGACACTGAACTGACACTGAGAGCAAAAGTACAGCACTGTGCTGGACTTGTGTGAACATGAACATTGGAAAACAAAGGAACAATAATTTAGATCACTGACACTGATGAAAGTTGTCGGAACTGAGCAGACATTTGCGCTCAGTTCCGACAACTTTTCACTGACATGTGTGAATCAACCCTAATACAGTACTTTGTTTATTTCTGTCAAAATGAATATTTATGTATTTATATTAATAATAAGTTTATATTTCTCTGAGTTATTATATATTAAGTAATCATTTTGTTAAATCTAATAATTATAGTTTATTGTATTTAGTAATTTTTAAATTTGAAAATTTTTTAGACTATTAGAATTCATTATTAAGTAAGACACTATATATTTTGTGCTGATTTCTGCTAAAGAGGGCTAGTAATAGCTGAAAACGTTTCAGGGAATAAATGTTTGAAATCTGTCTCAGCTGCCAAAATAGTGCTGTTTTTATAGTTTAATTAGCTTGAAATATGTGAACAGGCTGTTTGTTTCCTACTATAACTAATGGAATAATTTGACAGCTCTACAAGTGAAAAAAACAAAAATTATGTTTTTTCACTTGCTAGAGCTGTCAAATTATTCCATTAGTTATATTAAGAAGAAACTGAAAAGAAAAATAGTAAAATTATAAACATTTTGTTTCCTACTTTTGAAATTTTGAATAAATGTATCTATGATCTGAAACATAGCTCATTAGACACATGCTAATCTTTAATTACATCAATAATATTTTTAGTCCCTAACATTAGATGAAAAAATCTAAACTAGCTTACAAGATCTTAAAATTAAAGATGCAGAAGCACTTTTGGGCTGGACTGCCCCTCTTCAGCTGCATAGAAAAAGTACTTTCTCTGTGCACCTGAAGAGGAGCAGTCCAGCCTGAAAGCACTCCTGTATCTCTAATTTTATGTTAAAGTCCCATAAGCTAGTTTAGATTTTGTTTTATTTTAATTTGGGATCTAGTTGTCAATTTGGTTTATTAACATTAGAAGAATGACATCACTTCTATTTTTAACAAAAAGATAGGTTCATTGTCCTTATTTAAAACAAAAAGGTTAGGAACAAACCTTTGTTTTAAATAAGTGCTCACCAACAGCAGTTGATAAATAATAACTTCTGTTGGTGAGCATTTATTGGACTTATTGGACACTTATCAGCTGCTATTGAGTGCTATTATTTTGAGGTATTATGTTTATTCATTTTATCAGCAGTTAAGATTTTAGTTTAAGTGCTCACATCTTTAACTGAGTGTCCTTGCTTTCCCAAATTATATGATGAGAATTAGTATCAACACCAACCAGTAAATCAAACTGATTCTGTCAATGGAATTCCACCAAATGAAAAAAAATAAAAAAACTGTTGTTTGGTGGAATTTATTCTTATCACAAGGAAAATTTGCAGAGAAAACAATAAGTTTCCTGCTACCATAATCTCCACTAAGTTTCACACATAAAGTTGTTAGATCTAGTACAGAAATCCCACATTTATGCTACTTCTAGAAAAGATTTGTTTGAGGGCACTTTAAAAAAGGAAAAGTAAATACTTCCCCTTTACGATAAAACCCTCATAATTGTCCCTTATAATGCCAAGACATACAGCCTATCAAGTCATCTACCTAAAAGGATAGAGGCAGCTCTAGAGTGCTGGAGATAGATTGATTTGCACCAACTTCAGACTCAAGACACTACAAGTGCCCTAACGGCCATATTCATCAAACAGGATCGAGATTGAGATTGACTATGATCCTGGATCAGTCTATAGTTTCGTATTTCACCAGGATTTTGAATCTAGGATTGGACACAAAACTTGATCCCGATCTTGATCCAACAGTTTGTTCGGATTGAAGTAAGGATCGGGATCGACTCATGCGCAGTTTAAGCAGTTTTAAAGAATAATATTTCTAATAGTACTTCTTTTTCAAATATAGTAAAAATATTTGTCGATTTTTTCCATGGTAAGAATACACAAAATTTAACACCTATAATCTGATAAGTTTCTGAAAGTACTGCAATTTCAGCATGACATCATTAGTACGTGATATTTTAAACCAATAATATCACGGTTTACTAAGAGCAGGAAATCGTCTCTCGGATTGGCTAATTCGCATTCGTTGAATACCAACAGAATCTCGATTCAGCTTCCAACTCGATCTCAGACTCTGTGATCGAGGATTAGACTCGATCTCAATTCTGTTTGGTGAATACGGCCGTAAGTGATGTATCTAAACCTTGAGAATCCTAACTATTGCCAATGAACCTGGCCAGTTCCTGTTCCTTTACAGAAACAGTCATTGAAGATATTAGTCATTATTAGGCTCAGTATTAGAATCCCAAAGTACTTTAACCTTTATGCTGTCACTTCGAATTATAGTTCCATACAGTTAAGATTGCTTACTCTGCCACTTCAAACTATATTTCTTTCAAGTTGGAATGCTTTTCTTTCATCAATATTTTTCATTGCTTATAGTTTACTACAACCTAATTATTGCATTTTTTTGTCAAAATTTTTTTTTTCCTAATTTTAACAAAGAAAATTTTTTCTGATATATTTAATTTTTTATAATTTTTTCTGCTTAACTGGGACTTGTTGGGACTTATCCATTTTGGCTCAGTTAAGTGGCTGTCCCAATTAAATGAACTAATAGTAAATTCTAAAATAAAATATATAATATGTAGGTAAATAAATAACTAGGTAAAAAACTAATAATTAGGTACAGCTCCGGCCAAAAAGTTTGTCACTTCACCGGATACGTTCGGCTTCCTTACAATACTCGGCTTCAGCATGCAGTAGTTTCCTCGGCAACGTAGGCACTAATATGCTGGCAGAGGGATTGTCCATTATGTAGTTTGCTAGCAATGAGGGGTAGGGTTCTGATAGCGGCGAGAGAACTGTGACGTATTTAAAATGAAAATTAAAGTTTTCATAGAAAACGAATGGCGGACTAATATTATGACTTTTGTAATAGAAGAACTGTGACGTATTTAAAATGAAAATTAAAGTTTTCATAGAAAACGAATGGTGGACTAATATTATGACTTTTGTAATAGAAAATAAAAAATCTTGTGCGATAGGGGGAAGTGATAATTTTCCCTGAAATACTAATCGAGATGCAGGGATGAGAATGAAGTAGTCAAACGTCATCATCATCTCTACATCTCGAAAGTGATCATCATTATTATTATTATTATTATTATTATTATTATTATTATTATTAATAATAATTGATTATAAAAAGGCATTCGACAGCATACCATATTCATGGCTCATACAGACACTACAACTCTATAAAATCAATACCAAATACATCACATTCTTACAAAACATAATGCAACACTGGAGAACAACACTGCACGTCACCATAAATAACAATCACGTAACCACAGAACCCATACATATTAGACGTGGTATTTTCCAGGGCAATTCACTCAGCTCACTTTGGTTCTGCCTCGCCATAAATCCACTATCCAACAAACTGGCTATGATATTAAACAAAACCATACATATTAGACGTGGTATTTTCCAGGGCAATTCACTCAGCTCACTTTGGTTCTGCCTCCCCATAAATCCACTATCCAACAAACTGGCTATGACATTAAACAAAATCGAACAACACACTACATACACTCACATCTCTTTTACATGGATGACATTAAACTGTACACCTCAACCCAAACAATTACAACAGCTGTTATAAATCACACACACATTTTCAAAAGACATATGCATAGATTTTGGCCTCAACAAATGCAAAACACTCCACATAGAAAAGGGAGTCCTAAAGAAAGGAGGTTTCACTCTTGAAAATGGAGACACTATCGAATCCATGGAAGAGGATGAGGTATACAGTATTTGGATTCTAGCAAGCCAGACTCACAGAACAGAAGAAAACTAAATAAATACTGTCAAAACTATATACCAACAGATTAAATAACATTCTCAAAACACATTTGAATGGAAAAAACACAGTAAAAGCCATCAACACATTCGCCATAACTATAACTATACTTACTTACTCCTTTGGAGTGATACAGTGAACACAGAACTAGAATCACTCCAAAGAAAAACACGAACAACACTTACAAAATACCAGTACCATCACCCGAAATCTGCATAGAAAGAACTACTCTTCCACACAAGGAAGGTGAACATGGTTCTCGCAGGTATTTAAATTTATATGTATAGTATATAAATATATATCTAATAGCATACTATCATGTAGTCATTAAGCCTAATCAAAGTCTAACTTACGTTCAGTTTCTTCCTGTTGTATCCCAGAAAACACTAAAAGATATTATTACGCACGCAACACGTCTCTCCCTCGTCAGGGGCTGTGCAGACACATAATTGCCAGATGCATGATGATAGATAACTGATTTGCATCAGTTTAGTGTTGCAAAATAATAGTGTATATAGATTCGAAAATATGTCCAAAAATTACTAAATTCCTTTTCTGCTACTGTTCCAATTAAATGTTAAATTATGTATTAGTTTATTAGTTTGGTTTCCATTCTTTGAAATTTAGCCCAATTAACCAGTGGCCCAATTAAACAGAAGTGATTGTACTTATTATTTAATCAATACACTCTATTAAAAATAAACATTTTAACAAATATACACTTAAAAATAAACTATTTTTCATTATGTATAAATATTTGCTGTGGAATAGAGACTGATAAAACATTAAATTAAAATTATTTTGATAAATGATATATCTTTTAAAGAGACAAAAGATATATTTTTAAAATCAATATATTTCTATTATCATAGGCATAAATAATTAAAATAAGAAAAATTAATTTATGTCCAATAAAATTAAATATATTGATTAATTTCACATATAAAAATCAATAATATTGCACAAGAACTGAAATAAATAAAAGTATTTAAATTTATTCAAATGTTTGTTAGGTTTAACATAAATCTGTTTGACATTAATAGATCAGTCAAGTGAGTAGGGATTGGCAGTCAACAAGCTAAAGGACCTCAGATCCATCTCAATAAAGTAAAAATTTGACTTAAAGTACAGAATCTTATTTGATGGTCTACTATCCTCAAAAGGAAGGACCTACAGATCTAGTGCTTTAGTGAAATTAAAGATGCCAACAGAGAGCCGAGAGAAAGCTAATTGGGAAATGTGTCCCAATAGTTGAAGCCTCTAGTACCATTACTTTCCCTTTTCTTTTAGCTGAAAAAGATGGATCACTCAAAGAGTTATCATCCAAGGATTTGTTTTTAAGAATCAAAAAAAATCTAAGAAACTGGAGGAAGAACAATAGTCAGCATCTAATTATCCTCTAATACAGATAGAAAGCTAATTATAATGAAATTTTGCCTGGTGCCTCAAAGGGACCATTCATGAAACTGCAACTTTCACTATCCCAGTACTACTCAACCATCAGCACAATACCTCACACCTTGGCTTAAGTAAAACCAGAGTTCTTTTACCAGAGCAAAGAGTTCCAATTAGCTTTTTCTCAGCTCCCTACTGTATTGCCTCCTCAATATCAAGATCAGTTAGGATTATAGAAGGGATCAGGAACATGCCCTCTAATATTCTTGCACTTATGATGGAAGTAGTCTGATGGTTTTTGGATGGCATTTCTTTAAGTGATTACAGAAATCTGTACATGCTTCCCATAGGAAACATCAATATTAAAGGAAAAAGAATGAATCCTTCAACTTCACTGTTTGCCTGTAAGCAGGTGCAATAGAAGATTCCTTTATTTTACAGGATGATAATATTTAGCCACATTGGTACAGCAATTACAAATTACGTCTACTGCTCTACACGGCTTACTTATAATAAAAATATCTACAATCAGCATAAATGAGCAGACCTAATAACTTAAAAACTTTATTAAAAAGAAACGTTTTTGGCTCTTATTAGCCCTCATCAGCTCAAATTACAAACAGTTTTATTCTAGAACACAGAAAAATGTTCGTTATTATATTCAAAAATTAAAATCAAAATTATTAAATACAAAAACCAGTTAAGTATAAATAATTTTAACTAACATAGATACATTTTTTAAAAACAGAAACGTAAATGTTTTAAACAAAAACGTAAATCATAAAAACTTCTAAAAATATTAGACCAACGTCATTAACAAGTATTTCTCTTGTTCTAGGATTCACTACATTTTAATGCAAACTTCCAGGCTTGGGAGAGTTCTAAAGATTGCCTTTCATTAATTATCTCCCCATTTTTGTTACCTTGAAAAAGTAATGATTAATGAAAAAGTGTTAATTATGATTACTGTATTGCTTGCCTTTGGTACAGCAATACAGTAATCATGATTAATACTGGTATTTTAAAAATTAAGTCCCTTAGATAATTGATCGCTGGATAATCCAAAAAATATTGAAAAAATTGAAATTATGGACAATATGCATATAATATTAAAAAAATAAATAAACTGTATACATAGATATATTCAAATGTTTTATTATTTATTAAAAAAGAAACAAAAAAATTTGCTAATTTGAACAAGAAATTATTGCAATATTTGTAATTTTAATTTGATTCTAATTTTGATTGCCAATTTTTTAAAATATAATAAAAGAAATTAATCTGGGAAATCTAAGACATTCAAAAATCTTTTAGACATTGTTCTAAGATAAAATATTGATAATTAAACATACTTGCAAATTTCAGATTGACCAAAGTGTGAAATATCGTGGTGATGATTGAATGGTACTAGGATAATGAAAGATGCAATATCATGAACAATCTCTTCAAGATGCCAGGCTAAACTTCATTATATTTAGCTTTCCATCTATATTGGAGGATAATCAGATGTTCTGCTTAATCTACAATCCTGGATTATTTTAGTCTGGATAATAAGGAGTTTACTATACCTTCAAGATCAAAGTATTATTTATATGGACTGGCCACACATTCCCTGATCTTAACTCTATTGAGTAGATCTAGAATACTCTAGGGAGACGTGTAGTTGCCTTCAACTCTATATCAAGATATTGGGTGCTCAGAAGTGATTTGAAAAAACAATCTCATTGAAGTGATAAGCAGAGACAGATTTGCATTTTTGGGGAACCTAGGATGAGCAAGGCTTTGGGGCCCCTAAAAATTCAAATCAGCTATATCTAATTTTAAAGGCTCCTTATAACTTATAAGGAACCTTTAAAATTTTACTTTCTATCTAGCACTTTAATAAAAACCTATTTTTTTATTAAAAGTTTATAAAATTTGAAAACTGATTGATAGTTTTGGGGCCCCTAGAATCGTGAGGCCCTAGGACGCTGCCTAGTCAGCCTATAGGTAAATCCGGCCCTGGTGATAAGCATCATCATATATAACACGAAACATTGCTGCAAGTCCTGCATTTCTATGAAGAGTGACCATAGTCTATATCAGGGCTGTCCAATTACAATGAACCCGAGGGCCATAGCCGTGTTTACTAGAGATATGGAGAGCAGCAGTTACAAAAAGGGGCAGGGCTTTGATACTTGATACGCTATTGTCGCAACAAACGAAACGCATAAAACCCTTTTTGAAAACCAATTTTATTTCCAGATTAGCAAGCCTTATTACAAAAATTATATTTACCAGATTGCATCCAATAAAAACATTAGCAAAAAGTTATAAAATATAAACAGTTAAAAAATATAAAAATAGTTTGTATGTACCTATTTAATATGATAAATGAGTGCGGACAACAGCATTTACAAGGACTGGATATTTACATCCATCCCGGTTAAAGAAGAATCTCCAAGGCAGGTTCTGAATTGATTTTTAACTATCGTCATGTTAGAAAATGCACTTTCACACAAATAAGTACTACCAAACGTTGAGATTATTTTCAAACTAAAATCATAAAAGTTAGGAAAATGTTGGTTAAACAAAGCAGTTTACCCATGTGATTTGTTATGAAAAAGTCATTTTTCCACCTCTATTAATATACTCGATTTTCATTTTCTATTACGTTTTTTAATTTTAATAATTTCTTATCTATATAAAATTTGATTTATGCAAAAGTTTGTGAGACCAAATTGCTTATACATATAAATATTAAAATAAAAAAAAAGAATACATTACATAATTAAATATTCTAATTTTATATGAAAGTTTACAGACAAGAATAAAATGTATATAATTCTTATACTTACTTATATTTACTTGGAATATAACCACATTTAACCTTCTGTCCTTCCTGATCTACAAGCCAAGCTTGCCACAATCCTGGAACTCCATTATACATAGTGTTATCAATGAATAAAATATCATCTTTATGAAAAGTCAAAGATCCATCAATGGAAGGACGGTCACATAATGCACGAATATAAAATGAATCACCTGCTTTATTTTGAATATCTGTATACCCTAAAATTAATAAATTATATAAATTAAATTTTAAAATAAATAATCAATTTTGGAATAAAAAACAATAATTTTTCAAGTATTATCAATATATACAATTACAATCAATAAAAGAATTAATAGTACAATAAATAAAAATATGCTTAAAAGTATTATAACAATGTTTGTTTTAATTTAAGAAAGTTTTGTATTTTAATATCATAAAAATGCTTGAACTAAAAATAATTGACAATGTAATTATGCTATTAAAACTTTTTACGTTTGTTACTTTTTAATTTAGTTATTTTAAAAAAATTGCACGTTGTTTATATTATAAAGAGTTATGTAACCATGGTAACCCATTTGTTATTAGTTAGTTATAAGTTTAAATCAAATTCTGTAGAACTGCTGAATGCTGAACTGCTGAACAGCTGAGAAAACTTGTATGTATGAACCTGAAGATGGCTTTAAAGAGCCAAAAATGTTCGTTCAGTAAAAGATTCGTTGTTTAAAAGTGTCTCTGCTGCTTATTAGTGCTTGTAAAACTGTATATATGTTTATAGGAGTTTAAGCAGTTGCTATTGAGTAAGCATAAAAGATATAATAATAAAATTGTCAGAAATATATATTTTAATACTTGTGATTTATACCAAGCATTAAAATACATTATTATGTCAATTAGACTACATATATGTCAACTAGCTGAAACCTGCAAATTTTTGCAGTTATAAACATTTTAATAAAAGTTTGCAATAATTAATCCTCTTTATAAACGGATTTTGTGTTTGAGTTTTTCCAAAAACTTTGACACAATTAAAACTTTTTACCTTAGAAAAAACAACATATAATTGGCCCTTGCCACACAGGAGGACCCGTGTCTGGTAATTCCTGAAAAGTTTTTTCGGAGTGCTGGACCCGGCCCGGCGATCCCTGTCCTTCACAATCCACCCCCCTCCAGTCTGTGATTCAAGGATTTTATTATATACATTATTAATGTAACATATAATAGCAATTTAGAGCTAGCTATATGTTAAAAATAAACAAAGTTTACTTTATTGTTTTAGTTGTTTAAATAAATATTACACGGCACATTGGCATCATAATGGTCACGTGATTATTGCGATCGTTCCTGGTGTTGCCCTGTATGGCGTTGTACTCAAGTTTCTTTTTTTCTTAAATTATAACCATTTAGATGACAATCAGGATTTTCTTCAACAAATTCTGAAAATCTTTCCCGTATAGATATGTTTTCCATTTGAAATATGTTTCTTATCAAATATTCTTTTCTTCGTCAATTAGAATTCTTTCGATTTGTTCGATCTCCTAATGTTTCATTTTCTCGATTAAATGCAATCTTTTAGCTGCAGCAGTTAACCTATGTAAAGAGTTCCGTTTTTCGTGGCATTATGAAATTTATACAACTATATCATGTGCGAAAACTTTATATCAAAATACATGATATGACATAGTCTCGAACCATGAGCATCAAGAAATACATGAATTAATCTCAAATACAGATTCTTCTATATAATAAAGGCTTACATTAGCAAAAATCAAGAAATAAACTAATCGTAGATTGAAAAATACTGATAGAATAAATAATGAATAAATTGAAAATTTCTGCAAAATTCTATTATTGTACAAATCAAAATGTTGTGTTGCTATGGAAACGACGGTTTCGTTTCTTCACACGTGGTAATGAAGAAATGACATAGTCTCGAACCATGAGCATCAAGAAATACATGAATTAATCTCAAATACAGACTCTTCTACATAATAAAGACTTACATTAATGAAAATCAAGAAATAAAATTATGATAGATTGAAAAATGCTTATAGATTAAATAATAAATCAGTAACTGCATATATAAATTGAAAATTTCTGTAAAATTCTATCATTGTATAAATCAAAATGTTGTGTTGCTATGGAAACGACAGTTTTGTTTCTTCACACGTGATAATGAGAGTAACAATCTTAAGGGCATTAGAAAATACAATACTTCTTACTTACAATACTTCTTTTTTTACTGCTCTATACGGGATTTAATTACTTTTAATTACTAGCACTTCTGAGCAGACCAATTTCCTTAATCATACCATAAAATTCTTTTACTTTTCTAAAAACGGAGAAGCGCTTTCGGCTTATTTGCCATCTTCAGCTCCTAATACAATGTTCGTTTTTTATAGAGAACGTTAATTATGGAATCAAAAGTCCTTAATTCTATTCTTTTTCACGGTTGTAATCTAGAACATGTAAATATTTAAACGATTCTTTGACGTTGTTTTTCTTCTACACATGTTCCCAAGATTTAAATGCTGGAGTTTTATGTAAATATACAAAAATTAAAAACACAAATAAGTTTAATATAATTAAAAAGTAACTAAAAATTTCTAAAAACGAACATTGTATTAGGAGCTGAAGATGGCAAATAAGCCAAAAGCGCTTCTCTGTTTTTAGAAAAGTAAAAGAATTTTATGGTATGATTACGGAAATTGGTCTGCTCAGAAGTGCTAGTAATAAAATCTTTTAATATAAAATCTGAAGTTCAATAGATTAACAAAATAATATACAGCATGACAGCACAATACTCAATATCCATCATTAATTTAGTTACAACCTCTGTGAACGGAACTGTCTCCTTAGTTCATGTGCCATTATGATCCAATGAGACTGCTCAGTTACCAAACGGTAGTTTGGCAATTGAGCGATCTCATTGGTTACAATAATCACATGATACTACACGTAATAAACTATTACGTGGTTATTGTAACCAATGAGATCACTGAAAGGAACAGACGCAAGGTTTTTATTATATAGATTAAACTAAATCATTGGATAAACTTCAGAATTCTAAAGCTTATGTAATGATTTAGTCTAACTGAATGGAATTCTAAATTCCATTTCAAGAAACTTATGTAATGATTAATTTGGAAACCAGACTAGGCAATATTAGCATTCCTAGGTAGGCTATCTACATAGACATGAGCATTATTAACTCAACAGATGATGGCACCTAGTCTTGATTTAAAACAATTATTAGGTTAGTTAATGAGCAGGGTCTGGATTCAGATTTTCTTTTGAAAACTTGATGGTAAGGGCTCAGAATTGAACCTGGATCCTCCAAGATAGAAAGTGCTTTTAATATAAAATCTGAAGTTCAATAGATTAATGAAATAATATACAGCACTACTGCACAATATTCGATATCCACTGTTAATTTAGTTACAACCTCTGTGAACGGAAACGGAATGGAACTGTCTCCTTAGGTCACGTGCCATTCTGATCCAATGAGACTGCTCAGTTACCAAACGGTAGTTTGGCAACTGAGCGATCTCACTGATTACAATAATCACATGATAGATTACTACACATAGTAAACTATCACGTGGTTATTGTAACCAATGAGATCGCTTAAAGGAACAGATGCAAGTTTTTATTATATAGATTGTTACCTACCTATATTAATATTTTGATTCATATTAATAAAATAATTTTTTTTGGATTTTTATTTGGTGTGTTGCGAAACAAATTCCCCTGCTTCAGTGTGTCATGAAATAAAAAAGTTTGGTAGACACTGCATTAGAGCATAGAAGATGCTGTACCTCTGAGATGCTATTTGAGAATTCTGAAATTGGCTCCACAACTTGGTGAACCATACACAACCAACACTGGTAACAAACTGCTTGCCCAGTTGCTGAAAGACAGTTTGTCGCAATATCACCCAAACAAGGATAGCTCCACCCAAGAGAACCCAACTGTCTTTGTCTTTATCTTCCATTTCTATTAAAACCAGATCTTGGGTATTTCTAGCTGAAGCTGTCACTGATGTGTATTGCAATCCCCAAGATTATTTTTTTTGTTTATCAACCATATCCATTTCAGTACCAAATTTAACAATGTTGTATTTAACAGCATACAGTTCTATAGTTCCAGATGTTGCATATGGTTTGTTTATAGTGCATGATGATCCTGCAGTTCCTTCAACTTTTTGGATAAGTTCTAAGACAGAAGAAGACTGAACCATCAATAGGTAAACCAACAAGGAATTTGGAATATTGATTCCTGTGAGGAAGACAGTTTTGGATCTAGAGTGACAGAAAAAGAAAATGATAAATTTATGACAAATGGTTTCCTAAAAAATGGTTGTCATCGTCTTTTTTATTTAGCAGGAAAACTAACTGCCTTATGTGACAATCTTGAGTGAAACCATGTGGTTGCAGTGCATGATGAGAAAGAATTCATCTGACTGAAAAGTGTTGATTATTTTAGTTAAAAATAATTTATTGTGTATAAAATAATAATTTATACATTTTGTTTTATATTAAAAATATTTATTAAGAAGATATGTCTAATCATACATGATAAAAGTTCATATTATGTAATTTTGTATCCTTATAAGATTGTCTACCAAGAGCAACAATTGTTATCAAGCAGCTATTTAGTGCCATTATTCCAGTGTCTGTCTCGAATAAACTGTCATCTTCATTTGTGGGCTTTGATATAGGTGTTTTGTCATCTTTGTTTATGAATTTTGTGAATTGGTAAACTCTGTTATTAATTTCGTTGTTACTGTCCATTAATATATGGACCATATTAATAATAAAGTTCACTAATGAATGCAGTAAACTATGATACAAACTTTATACCATTATTTACTGCATTTTTATTTTGTATTTAAGCATAATGAATACTTACAAGCCAATGTAATCCATGCTTGATGTTGAGACTCCAGCTGCTTGGAATATTATTATTATTTTTTGTTATAACAGAAATTCTAAGTATTTAGAAAGTATTAACCTTGAAAATAAAATATGTTGTTAATTTTATTAATCTTGCTTATTGGATTTTTCTACATCTTTTCATGGTTACATTTGACCAGATATATCAATTTTACTTGGGAATGGAGTGTGTACCTGCTGTGACTGGACTATAGTCTGTCTCAGGTTGAGTTGAGAGCTATGAAGGTCATCGATCGGCGAAGCACCCACAACGTATCATTCCGCTGCTAAAAGTTGATTTATACAGTTATAGAATAACTGTATAGTTATTCTATAACTGTATAGATAAAGTTGATTAATTAAAGACACATTAATCAAGTCTTATACAATTTAAAGTACTTTATTACTTTAACAATAGATAAAACAATTATTTGTCCGTTCTTTAAATAATTTTGAATCTCTTAACTTTAATTTTTACTTCATTTTTTTTAATAAAAACTGTAATTCCATTTTTTTATTGAACATCCAATAATCTGACAAATCTCTGAAATCTGACAAGTCCCAGAACCACATGTGTCGGATTATGAAGACTCTACTATACATATATATATTATATTTTAATGTAAAAAACTGAAAAATCTAATAGTAATTTTTCTATAATTATAAATTATGTGTTAGCAGGATATTATAAAATGGCAACTTTCACTAAAAATTTTTACTTTTAACTAGACATTTATCTTAAAAATTCAGATTAATTACTTAAAAAAAAAATTTTTTTTTTTTACTTTTCTTTATAAATGTCACTTAAATTCAGCCTGATATGATATTTTGGTTAAATTCAATAAAAGTCAGAACAGATTTTGGCTCATCATTTTTTAGAATCAGACAAATTCAGAATCAGACTTTTTCAGAGAAACATTACAGAAAAGAAATTAAAGCTTTGCAGATCAATATTTATAATGGAAAATTTAAAAATTCTAAGAGAGATATTATTGTAGATGCAAATGCAAATTACTTTGCTTAAACATTCAAAAACATTCATTTGCTGAAACATTCGTTTTGTAAAATGTACCAAATTTTAATGAATTTTATATTTTAAGAATTTATTGAAGAAAGAACATGAATAAACTAATAAATTTAAGAACAAGCAATAATTTAATAGCATATAATAATAATTTTATTAAATAGTAATACATTTCATGAAATAAACACTGAAATTTAAATACAATCAATTCTCATCAATCCTTTTTTCTTTTATCAGTCTGTAGATTAGTTAAGTAATGTAACTCTCTCATAAATCATATAAAATATAAAAATTTTTTAATATTTTTATTGGTCTTTATCTTGATTATAATACTGTGCAATTCAATTCCAATTATAAAGAAGATTAATGAGAACTGTCTGCATATTCAATTTATTCAAATTAATAAACTACTTACGTATAAATGGTTCACCAGCTGACACATAAAGAATATCTTCATCTCTTAAATTATAACAATTATTATATGATTATTTTTAATGATATATTAAAATATATTATATCATTTCTAAATGAATAAAAATTAAAAAATATTTAAATGAATATAAATTTGTTTTCTTACCGAATTAGCTTAGGGTCATCAATTTCACCACCTTGAATTGTGAAAAATTTCTTTGCTTTAATATTGAATTTATTACTAGCAGTAGTAAGGAGTTCTTCAAGAGAATGACTTAACATAACAACCTGAAATAAATAAAACTGTCTTTTCATGGCATTTACTGTTTTCACAAAACATCATTTTAGAACATTTAATTATAATATATAAAGCCATAAATAATCATTTTCATAAAATGTAAAACACAAGAAATAATAAAAACAGAGAAAATACTAATCAAAAAATAAACAACATGCATTATATATATAATTAGTTTATTGAGTACTGCTTTTGATTACTTAATTCATTATCCTAATTTTAACAATATTATAGTGGAAAAATAAAATTACACAAAATAAATATTTACATATTTTAAATATATTAATGAGACATTACATTAAATAATTTTAAATGCATATTTATATTTTTCTGTATAACAAATACAGAAATTCCCTGACTTATATAGGCAGATAGTTCTCTGGAAGTCTACATCAGGCATGTTGAACCAAGGATACACATATCCAAAGTGGAATACTGGCAAATTTTTTAAGTACACATAACTTGGAGCTGATATATTTTTAATTAACTTAACATTTATATCAGCATACAAGTAGTAATTTTTACAAAAATTTAGCCAATTTTGATAAACACTCTTAAAAAGATTTACCATCTTTATCCTACATAAATCAAAAAATAAACAATATGCATTATATATATAATTAGTTTATTGAGTACTGCTTTTGATTACTTAATTCATTATCCTAATTTTAACAATATTATAGTGGAAAAAACATATAACATATTATAAAGACATAATCAAAAATAATTATATTAAAGAATAAGCATGTAAGTCAGCTGAATAGTTATATGGTAAAGCAGTCCTTAAACATTTTGAAGGATTCAGGTTCAATTCTGAATCCCACATTTCCCAGTTTTCAGGCAGAGTCATCTGGACTCAGCTCATTAACTAAAACTAACCTAATAAGTACATAAAACAAATGTATAATACAGTAAGACCCTGCTTAATGCTGTTTTGCTATAACGGATTTTTTTTTTTTTTTCAAATTATATATTTTTTATTGATTCACTTTGGCTTGGTTTTTCAAACTATTATACTCAAATACTGTAAATCTGAAATCACACAAATTTGTTGCTTTGATACTCCTATGCCGTCTCGTAGTGTGTTTGATATCAGTGCAGTGCAGTATATAAAAAAGTCTGCTATGGTTACAGTTCATATTTATGATCAAACATTATTTTACAGTAATAAAAAACAACCTGTAATTATAATTCCGTGAAATTAGAACGTTTTTCTTTCATTGATATTTTTGTCAAAACAAGTTCTTCATATTTATGATCGTTCATCAACGTTATTTACAGTTAAAGTTTAGCACTATTACAGAAATTATGGATCAGTTATACAAAATGATCCAAATTTTAATAGAAGTTTACGGAAATTATGGATCAGTTTATACAAAATGATCCAAATTTTGATAGAAATTCAAAGGCAAGATGAAGTGTCATGAATGTGATGTCTTGTTGTCGACGATCGCTTGCTGAACGAAAGAGGAAAAGACAAATGATGTTGGACGATTTCTTAAATGAAAAAAACAAAAAGTCTCAAAATGAAGAAGAACCTTCCTTATCACAAACAAATTATTTACTTGAATATTTTTGATTTTTATCAATGATTTATGAATACAAATCGATATTAGCAATAAAAATATCTATAATTAATGTAATACAACAGTGTACTCGAATATTTTTAATTTTCATGAATGATTTATGAATACGAATCTATAATAATACATGCTACAAAATAAAATAAACAAAAATGCTACGTATATTTTTTTATTCACTGTCCTATTTCACCTATTCCCATTATTTATGTGTTAAGATGACTTTGTTTAACGCTGTTTCGTTTAGCGCTTGGTTTCTTTGAAACATATCCTCTGTGTTAAACGGGGTCTTACTGTATAAGATAAATGATGAAGTTAGGAAAAAATGTGTGAAATATAATTGCTGGATTATAATTTAATCTGCTTCAATGTTTTTTCTTATAAATCAGAGAATCATTATATAAGTATGGATCTATGTAAGTTTGGGGGACTGTCTGTATATAAGTTTTTAGTCATAAAGATTTTTAAAAACTAATCATTTTTACAGTATGACAACAGAATATGAATGACTCACTCCCCTATGTCATTTATCATCACAAATTTACAATTTATTCCTAACAGCATGATGTAGCTTATGGATACTCCCTTAAAACTAGTGAATAAATTTTCAAAAATAACAAAAATTAAATAATAAAATTAATTTATTTACAAATAAATAACACAATTTAGTGATAATTTAAATTGTTTTAGTTCTAATAAGGAAATAAAACCAAAAGAAGTTATTAATAGTTAAGTTATTTAATCTATATCTACAGTATATCATCATGATGAATGAATGATAATGGAGAGCAGTTGCTGGAGGGCTGTGCTGAAAGGGACACCTTAACACACACACAGTTCTTGCTAGGTGTACATATGTATATATCTAGCAAGGGATATATATATTTTTGCTAAAAATATAATTGGGAAGGTATTTGGTATTGTGAATGAGGTGCAGTGTGGCTTCATTAGTGGAAGAGAATGTGTGGACCAGATTTTCTCAATATGTATGATTGTACAGAAATATCTGTGTGTAAGGAAGAAGGTATTCTGTGCTTTTGTAATCTTGAGAAGGCATATGACAGAGTGAATAGAAATTATTTATGGAATAAGAGGATCTATGGAATCTATGAGAGAATATAATGTGAATGAACAGTTGCTTACAGCAGTGAGAGTGATTTATGCTAACAGTTCTGCAAGTGTGAGAGTAAATGAAGATATATCAGAGTGCTTTATAATTAAGGAAGGGGGTGAGACAAGGATATGTGATGTCTCCAGGTTATTTAATGTATACATGGATGCATATGTGAGAGGAACTGCTGTGAGTGAATTAGGAATAAAGGTAGTGGTAAAAGTGTGTGCTGTTTGTTAAATGCTAATTACACTTTTCTCTTCTCTGAGAGTGAACATTTAAGGATGATACGGCACATTGGCATCATAATGGTCACGTGATTATTGCGATCGTTCCTGGTGTTGCCCTGGGCGGTTTTTCTATAAATATATATCTTAATTCCTAAGTTTTGTAAAGATGCAGTTATCTATAGTAAAAAACAATAATAAAAAGCACTGTTCATTATATAAACAATAAATATTCTATGCTGCAATTACATACATACAGTATTTTTTTATTTCATATATTTTATAATAAAAAATAAATAAAATTACATATTAAAAATTAATTAATACCTGGTTGAATTTCTGATTTAAGCTCATTTTGTGAAACAGATAACTGTTTGTCTGAGTTTGAAGCCATCTTATCTGTTCCAACAGCTCCTTCAATTTCTTCATCTGACTGCCCTTTGTTTTTGTTAGCTGCTGATGTATGCTTTTCCTGTAATCTTTGGGTCAAAAACACGACCCCAATTTTGGACTTGCTACACCCCAGCTATATAAAAAAAAAATTATTTTCATAAGAATTTATTATTTTAATAATTTAATCACTTACATATGTTAATATAATACAGGTTAAAACTCTTTGAATTCTTTCTTGATCTGGCACTCTAGGGACATAAGAAGAACCAGATCACAAACCACTCTATAAATATATATCTTAATTCCTAAGTTTTGTAAAGATGCAGTTATCTATAGTAAAAGACAATAATAAAAAGCACTGTTCATTATATAAATAATAAATATTCTATGCTGCAATTACATACATACAATAAGATCCCATTTAACGCAGGAGATACATTCCAAAGAAACCAAGCACTAAACGAAACAGCGTTAAATTAGGTCATTTTAACATGTAAATAATGAAATAGGTGAAACAGAACAGTTAATAAAAAATATATATGTACTTTCTTTTTAATTTTATTTTGTAACATGTATTATTACTATTGTATTACATTAATTATTGACATTTTTTATTGCTAATATCTTTTATTTTGTAACATGTATTATTACTATTGCATTACATTAATTATAGGTATTTTTTATTGCTAATATCGATTTGTATTCATAAAGCATTCACAAAAATCAAAAATATTCAAATAAATAACTTATGTTTGAGATGAGGAGACATCTAATGTCTTGCCTTTTCCTCTTTTCTTCAGCAAGCAATTGTTGACACTGAGACATCACATGACACTTCGTCTTGCCTTTGAACTTCTATCAAAATTTGGATCATTTTGCATAACTGATCTATAATTTCTGTAATAGTGGTTAAACTTGTTTTGAGAAAATCTGTTGCAAGTTTCTTTTGCTCCTCATCTTCAGAAACACTTACTCTTGATGACTGATCATAAATATGAACTGTGACTGCAGCAAACTTTCATATATACTACACTACATTGATATCAAATGCACTGTGAAAAGCAATAGGAATATTAAAGAAACAAATTCATGTGATTTTGGATTTGAGTATAACAGTTTGAAAAACCACACCAAAGTGAATCAATAAAAAATATAGAATTCGAAAAAAACCATGTTATATTGAAACAGCATTAAGCAGGGTCTTACTGTATTGCATATTATAAATATATTCCAGGAAAATACAATATTTTTCTCATATAGTACAATGGATCCTCATTTACATTGCTTCACTTAACATCATTTCAGTATTATATCACCAGCAAAAATTAAATTAATTAATTAAAAATAAAAAAATTTTAAGGCAGTGAAATGAAATAAAATCTGTTTTACTACATTTCCCTTCATAATAGAAAAAAATGAGGTGGAAATCTACAATCATAAAGAACAAAATAACTACATTTTATATAAGCTCTAACTAAAGTATATAATATTGTCTAGAACAATATATTAATTAAACTATACAGCACACACAACATTTGACTAAATTAATTGGATGCAATCACTTTGGCTTTTCATTCAGGGAACATAGGATTGAATATGGAACTCATCCTTGGAAAATTTATATGGTAGGTCAATAGATTTTTAGGTTTCAGTTAAATGAATTAGCTAGGTCCAAACATAAACAATCATAAAAACTTGCTTAATGGGACCAAAGTTAAAATAAACTTATATTTAATGAAGGATAAAAGTACTTTCTGATAACTGAAATCCATTTTCAGTTATATATCAACAAAATAAGTTATGTAACAATGATAGCAATAACTGTTTGGAACTTTTCTAGGCATTTGGCACTGCATCAGGAAATATATTAAACATTTCAACATTAAAACCATTGAACATCAGACTAATAATATTTTTTCATTAATATGCAATGACAAAGAAACTAGAGATAATATTGATAAACCTGATATTTATAGAATCCTGTTAAGAGATGGTAAAAGTCTACAGAATCATAAATATATTGGAAGAATGGATAAGAAACTACAAAAAGAATTAATTGATATAAGTGTGATGTTAGAATAAATAGATGCAACACAATTTTAAGCCAAAATGCATACAACAGCAACCACAGACTATAGAATGAAGCCAAAATCATCAATACACAGTTCCTAGTTATGTTTCTAATGACTTTTTAAAAAAGTTATTATTATGAAACAATCAATATGATAGTATCATTAATATTAAGGACACTTATACACATTAAGAGCATGGAAGCTCTTAATTGAACATAATCTTTTGTAATTTTATAAATTATTATTTTAATTGTTTTTAATTATATCATTTATATATTATATTTATATTTAGCTTTAAATTAATTTATTTATGTACATTGAATTTGTAATCATTGTGTAATTCTAACAATGAAATTTGAATTTGTAATCTATGTTTCATTCTGCATTCTTTTGTTGTTATATAACTGAAGATGGATTTTAATTTTTTGAAAATACTTTTATGCATCATTAAAGATAATTTTTTTAACTTTGGTTCTAATAAGTGAGTTTTAATGATCGGTTTCAGGTAAAGTCCCAATTTTCAAAAATCTAATCCTGACATTAAATAAGAACCCTCTGTACTGTAATTTGTTTAAAACTGAAATAAAATCATATTTATAAATATCAACCATAGAAATATATTTTATAAAACCAAATGTAGAAAATTGAAATAGTTCAGTAGCAAATGCATTTCAAATCTAAACAGTGCATAATCATTTAGAAAGTAAGCATAATGATACACTTCTGTTAAAGATTATCATCAGAATTTTAACTATTAAAGATTAATGAATTTTATAAGAGTTAAATAGCAAATAGTATTTAAATTAATTCTTTCATATTAAAATTATTTTCATGTAATGTATATTTTTGAAATTTTACCTTTCATAATTTTAATGTAATAACATTTGTTAGAATAAATAAATTAGTAATTGCAATTTGAATATGGAATTCTAAAAAACTAGCATAAATAGATCAATAATTTTTCTGAGCTGAGCTATCTGACTTCTTATTTCATTTAGGACATAATAATCCTGATCTATTTATAAGGGATTGCATTTACATTAAAATCAGTTAAATAAACTTTAATCTTTGTTTATGAGAATAAACAGTTCCTGGAAAATACTCATAAATCAGGGACTAAATTATCATCAATTTAAATGGAAAAACAACAATGCATTCCTAATTCCTAAGCTCAAAAATGCACTTGTTTTTCATTGAAATATCCTGAAATACTATCTAGTTATATAAACAATGACAAAAAATTTCACTAATTAGCATTAATTTTCATAACACAGTTTAAAAAAGCAGTTTTCTTAAAGAAACCCATGTATGAAAGTGCTATATAGATGTCTGTCCAAGCAGATTGCAAAGTAAAGCTGTTATTTATCACTAAAAAATCTGGGATCAATTCAGGGTCCAATACTTTCACATTTTTAAAAGAATTGACTATTCTTGAAAACCTACTTATAGTGTAGAGCTTTCAGTAGGCCCAAGAAAGCCCAAGCTATTTAATATTCTTTGGTTGGAAAGAAGCATAAAAATTAAAATGGAAGAAATATAAATGTCCCTAATAAAAGTCAAATATTTGTATTGTCTAGCAACTGAAATATAATATTCTTGGCATAAAAACAATTGCCATAATAATTAATTATAAACATTATCAGGAATCAATGATATATTTATCTCTTATTTTATGCTGCTTACCATCCTACTGGATACTAAACAGTGGGTTTTATTAATGTGTACCATGGGCTGCCCACACTCATATTAAGATGGACCAGTCAACTAAAGGATATGACTCAATGAGCAAAATCTCTCATAAAAAATCATGTGTGAGATCTGAATTGAACCTAGACTCTAGATCATAACAAAATGAGGCAATGGTCCCATTCATTAACTATCTAACATAGTCATTTTTACCCTTTTTTCTGTTGAGGAACACATTTTAATATTTTAAAATTTGGCAGCACTTTTTCTGTTGAGGAACACATTTTAATATTTTAAAATTTGGTGGCACATCTTTCTGTTGAGGAACACATTTTAATATTTTTAAATTTGGTGGCACACTCTGTTGAGGAACACATTTTAATATTTTAAAATTTGGCGGCACACTTATTTTAAATAATGATACAGATTTAGCAACAAATTTTTATTAACAGATTATTGTGTTTTTTTCTTATTTATTACATTCAGATTACATCTTACTCGTACACATGATCATTAAATGGTGGCCCTTATTAAGTTATAGCACCACCTGCAGATTTTGTCTTTTTAGAGAAACTATAATTTTAATTTAATTTTTATTAATAAATTTTAGATTTTGAACAACAACAAAAAATTTTGGCTGTCGCAGAAATTTGAGGGTTATATTTTTCTAACGATTCCCTATTTATAGGAATTGGTACAGTAGTATGACTGCAAAAGGGATATCCAGCCAACAGCATTTTACTATTAATATGTATAATTCATACAATTACATAAATACAATTCAGTCTTAATTTTTCACGACACACCTTCAAAGATTTGACAGCACACTAGTGTGCCACAGCACAGTGGTTGAGAACCACTGCTCTAAATAGTAAGTCAACGTTATATCATCCAGCCATCTAGCAAACACTAAAGTAGTCAAATGAATTGTAGAGGATAGTAATCGACAGGCAAGTTAAGACTTTCATACAAATTTTGACACACAAGTCTGCATTCAGTCCAGGAAAATGTGAGTGGAAAGTTGAAACATTTCTATATAGCCAATCAGGCCAACTATATTATATATGGTAATGAAAAGGAAGCTTAATACTAGCACACTCGAGCAGGCCACTTTTTTATATAAAAAAAGTGGCCTGCTCCAGTGTGCTAGTATTAAGCTTCCTTTTCATTTGTAGCCTTGAAGAGCAGTATAAATGTTATATACGTTATATATGATAATTTGATAGAATATATCATATATGAAGAAGAAATTAAACAACACAAAAAATTTAATATTTATTAAATAATTTAAAATTTGGAACACTTCTATGAGAAACTTATTTGTATAGCATCTATGAAGATATTGGCATCCTTTAAATATCATTCCATATTAGAAAGGCATACCTTATTTGACTTTTGAAATATTTAACGGTTCTTTTCCGTTAGCCGGGCGCAAGAAAATAGAAAATTCGCCGCCCACCGACTAGTGTATAAAATACGAATCGGCAATTCCGTTGTGTTAAAGATTCACTCCAAAAAACTATACATTACAGAATTCGCTTGCGCCCGGCTAACGGAAAAGTACCTACTTAACTTATTAATTCTCATAAAGGTGAGGTAAAGCTTATAAATTAAAATGTATCATGTAAACACATCTTTAATAAGTGTTAACATATTTTTAAAACCTGTCATGACTAAAATCCATATACCTCAGTAATTCGTATCAATTGTACCTTCGTATTGTTTGTATATATCTAAAAAAATTATCTAAACATAGCTGCTAAAATGTTTGCAGATTTTTATTGCACATAATAATGTACAGTACGTGGTAATCATGTTATGATCAATTTTATTCTCATTAAATATTTGAAAATGTATGAGTAGACTCTTAGACATTAGCCCTTATGCATGACTAAGCAATTATTTGTTATTCATTTAAACATAAATTTTAACCTAAATATATTATGAATTGTGATGCTGTTTGGTAATTCATCCTCAATAATCATATTTACACAATTAAATAATATAAAGAAAAATTAAATATAATAATCAAATTGATTATAGCTATCATAAAAATTTGATACAATCATTATATTCCTCTGTGCAGATAAATCAATTAATAAAATTATTTACTTACTTAATTTTAAGTAAATATACATTACCCATAAGTAACGATTTCAATATGAATGAAAAGAAATCGTAGCGCCAAAACGGTAATTTTAAGAACTAAATCATAAACAATTCTATTAAATTTTTTCTTTTGTATAAGAAATCAACGATGTAAGAAATATATTCCTACTCAATTTTAATAAGAAATCTTTATAAATATTTTCTAAATTAATTTATGACACTCTCTTTAATCTTATTAAATCATTAAGTATAATATTTCTCTACAAAAAAACAAAGATAATCATTCAGAACATCTTAGTATAGATCAGCGTTTCCCAAACTATGTTCCGCGGAAGATCTATAAGTGTTCCGTAAAAAAATATGAAAATTAATATAAGTCTATATATGATTTAATTAAAATACTGTGCCAAGTTGAAACTGGAGTCGCTAGTTTATTTTACATAACTAAATTTGATAAAAAATGTTTGTTTTGCCTAATTTATTTATTTATTAATATCTACCTATACTATAAAATAACCAAAGTGTTACGTAAAAATTTCAGGATTTGTAAGTGTTCCATTATATAAAAAGTTTGGGAAACGCTGATATAGGTAATGAAAAATGCAATTTTATTTCTGATATTTTTTATTTTTTATTTTTAAGGATAGAGGGAAAGACCAGTTTGACTCATTGGTTTAAAACTGGTTTGTTAGTTTGAAGAGAAAGTTAGAGGGTTGAGGTCAGGGTGGTTAGTAAGGTTTAGGGGGTAAGGGGATGGAAGTGGAGAGGGATCCAGAGTGGTCAGCACCGGGTCCCAGCAGCGGCAGTCCGCCACCAAAATTTACCCGCCTCTCGCATCCGTGAGCGTCCGGGTGCAGTAAGCTTTACTGAGAGAAGAAAACAATACTGATATACGTACACAGTTAATACATGAACAGAAAAATGAGAAAATTAAAACAAAAGTAAATTAAAAAAAAAAATAATAATAATAATATTTACAAGAAGATATAGTAGTTGATTGTATGTTGGGTAAATAGCGCGACAGAAATTGATTCACCTTCACGGGGAGGACCAGAAGTGGGGGAATACAGCCAAGTCCACCGGATCCGCTGTATCCAGTCAAGTGCAGAGCAGATCCACTGAGAAGCAAGGTGTTCAGGTAGATGAAGGTCCGCTGGGTTTACGGGTCCACGAAGAACACGGTTGAAGCTCGGGTGGAGAGACCAAAGATGGAGGGTCTGAAGAATATGATATACTTTGATCCTATTTAGTTATTAATAACTCTATTCGATTATCTATAGAGGATTATAAAATCCGTACTTCCACTCTCCTTGACTTTAAATCAATAGATTTCATATAAATTGAAACTTATCCAAAGAAATTTTGATAGCTATCAGTATGTTATCTTTCGTGATATTATGTTTTATTACCTATATTTTTAACATAAGTATTTTATGTCAAAGTGTTTGATCTGTTTCGTTCTTATTATAGCAATTTTTACACGGTATTCAAGATTACTGAATGTAAAAATACTATACTATGTTATGATTTATAGAAAATTAAATATATCGATTATTAAACTAATAGTAGTCTCTTAACGCAACATTTTACTAGAATAAATTATAATAAACACCCTTAAAAAAACAAATAATTACGAGATTGGCATGTACGATACAATACTTTAAATATTCAATTCAAACAAGATTTTAAAAACATCTCATGCACAATATTTTTTGTAATTTTATTTGAAAATTATTTTTTTATTTTTAATAATGTTTTTAATGTTTGCAAATGTAATAAAAAATATATATAAAAATCTGAAGAAAATTCAGAATATTAAATTAAAGTAAACAAATACTTTATTACAGGTGCAGCGAACAACCTATTTTATTGATTAATATTATACTTTCTGCACCTATTCGTTTTAATAGCTAAACTTTCTTCAGTATTATAGATTTTTCTAACGATCTACACAATTCTTACAATCGAATTTCATTAGTATTTTTTTCATAAAGTTGCAGTTTATTCTAGAATAAAATCTCAATTTATTGTTTGCATCGTGTAGCTTAAATAATTTTACATTTTTATAATAAAATAATTATTTTAATTATCAAACTGGATTAATCAATTTATTTGGACATCAATGAATAATATATATATATTATTGTTGTATTTTATTTATTTATTAAATAATTTATTTAAATATTTAAAATATAATTAATTACATAATTTAAAAGCAATTGTGTTCCCTGTGTAGAATGAAATTGTAATTAATCACTTTAAATATTTATAAAAATAATTTATAATTCTCGATAGTTTGAACATAATATAAATAATTTTCTATTAATTTATAATTTGTTATATTATTAATTAATAGAAAAATGAGCAACATTATAGTAATTTTTAATTTAACAAAATTTAAGAATTACTCTCCGATATCTAATCTTTATTTAAGTTAAAATATAATATGTTAAATTAAAGTTACTCAGTGTGAGAGTTATTTGGTTTAACTATTCTGTACATTCTTTTATGTACGGATTGAATAAATAATAAATACTGAAAGTATAAAAAAGAGTGACTATTTTAAACTTTTAGAAAAAATTTCAACAAATATAAATTTAAATTTCAACAAATATTAAGTTTTAATATTTGTTGAAATTTAAATAATTATCAATATACAGCAATTCCAAAATATAAGGATGTCCACATAAGAAAATATCTTTTGAACAAAACATGATAAATGAATTCGGTTTTGTGCATTTTATATAGTAACTCAAAAAGTTTCTATCCGTGTTATATAACTTTTACATGAGGTCGTTTTGTTGCTCGGAGTATGTCCAAACGATATTCGATCTCTCGCAGTTTTCCAGTTTGTCATATAACAGATGAAAATTTCTTATCCTTCAGCTCGAGCATTTTCAACCAAATGTGTACTGTCAACAAGTTGATACTGCTCCACACTGAAGAAAATCGGTTTGAGAATACCTTGACAACGTACCTCTGAAAAGACAGAGCATTAAATCAGAAGAGATAGTTCTATTACCTGGTCTCTACCATCACCAAACGTCACTCCTCAACACTTCTTTATAAACGTCAAAGGTATTGTGTACGCAATACCTGTGCTTGATATGAATGTTCTATAAGTTTGTTGATGCGAAAGCATCTGTTACGCAGGATATGCTGGAAAACATGGCGAGAGATCGAATATCATTTGGACATACTCATTGCAACAAAACGGAGTCATGGGAAGTTGTATAACATGGAAACAAACTTTTTGGGTTACTATACAAAATTCACCAAACCGTATTCATTTATAATGTTTTGTTCAAAAAATATTACATTTTCTTTTCCAAAACTTTTTGTAGGCTTCCTGTATTTTGGAATTACTGCATTTTTGATAATTATTTAAATTATAGCAAATATTAAATTTAAATGTTAAAATAATCGCTCTTAAAAACTTATTAGAAATAAATAGTTTTATTAATATTTTAACGACGCATTAGGCAATTCAAATTAAGTTTTTTTTTTTTTTAATAATTTTATATGTCAAAAGCTAAGTTTAGTCTAATATATATGCCTTTACCAAAATAATTTTTGGTAAGATTCGATCAAACTGAGGTCTTCAGTTCTGTGGATTTTATAAAGTAGGTTCGATTGACTCTCATCTTATTTGAAGACCAAATATACTGTAGATCAATTTTATCATCTTACAACAAAACGAGCAACACATTTGTAGCTTTTCAACTCATGCATATGCACATTAGCTTCTATTAAGCTTTTTAATTAAATAATAACAACATTAGTTACTGATGAATAATTTACACAATTTGTTATTCTTGCAAATTGTGTAAAAAATTATTATAAAATATATTATCATTGATGATATTATACAGTATTTATATTAATCAGTCTTTCTAACTGGTTTATAATATAATGAAATCTTTCTAAATTAATTTTATTTTTAAATCCAAATTTTAAAATTGCATTTGCTAACTTCATTCTATTTCTTTTTTTCTGGCAATCTTTCTGAACAATGCTATAATACTCCATTTTTATTAAATTTGTCATCAATATATTGCTTTCTATAAATCCCTAATACTTTATTACAATCATTCATATACAATTTCTTTTTATAACAAATCTAGAAAATTCAAGTCAAAGTAAATTACTAAAGTATGAGATTTATTTATTCTGAATACAAAAAAATATATAATTTAACTGGATAAAGTATAATAAAATATTTTTAACAATCAAAATAAATCGAATTCAGAAAGTCCGCAAATGCATCTAAATTAAATTAAATAAAATATTAAATTATAAAAACATTCTTCATAAATGATTACTTACGCGAGTAAAATATTTTCTAAAAGACAAATATTATATATCTTATTACTGTATATGTATACCTGTATATATAAATATTAAATTATAAAAACATTCTTCATAAATGATTACTTACGCGAGTAAAATATTTTCTGAAAGACAAATATTATATCTTATTACTGTATATGTATATATATAACAATAGCGACTATAAAACGTCTACTGTGAAAACAAACAATTTCTTTCAGGAACTGTTTGTTTTATACAGCAGTAGATGTTTTGCAAACATCCGAAAGTGTCATTTATTTTTGAATGATTTATGTGTGCTGTTGAATATTAGTAGAGAATGCTTAAGATTATAATATCATTAAGATTTGGAAGCAATAATTCTGGTATTAGTGAAAGAATAAGAATGGGAGATATTGCAATAGACTAACGACAATAAGTGACGCAACAATGTTTATGCAAAAATAAATGGTTGGACTTATTACGTAGAAAGCATATTTTCTATCTAGAGAATACAGAATAGAATCCAGGCTTCATTCTTCAAAAATTTTCATCAGAGAATACAGTGGTACTTTGGTTAACGACAGCCTCGAATAACGACGAGTGGTTGTCAGAAAAATATGTCTTGGTTAATGACGCAGACTTTGGTTAATGACTCCTGAATGTGTGAAGTTACGACAAAATAGAGCTCTATAACAGCTCGTCATCGCATCACGAGATTCGTTAGCTCAGTTGTTAATCTTTATTTTTTTTTATCACAATCAATTCAAATCCGACAATATCATTATTAAAATTAATAAAATTATAACCATATAAAAATATATTTAAGTAAATGATAATTAACATATAGTAATGGAAACAAATTAATTAATTGAAAATAGACGTGCAACAGTTCACTAGTTTTTAGTTTCTTAAAAATAATTTCTAGACGACTATTATTATAAATTCTGCGAAAAGTCTGATTTTATTGTTTGTTTGTGTTATATATTACTTGACACCTGCAAGTGGTGTGATGTTGCAGTTTTGGTTTGTTTGTGTTATATATTACTTGACACCTGCAAGTGGTGTGACGTCTTGTTATATATTACTTGACACCTGCAAGTGGTGTGACGTCGCAGTTTCGAATTCCATTAGAAGAAAAAAATGTCTGTCCGAGATCCTACAGTTCATATAGATTATAGACAATAAATTGGCGAATGCATGCTACTGTTCGTTGACAGTTCATATAGACAATAAATCAGCGAATGCGTGTCACTGTTCATTCCGCCATAAAGGCAAAATCAAATCTCATCTGTATAATAATCGTTGAATCTATAAACTGCTAATCAGTATCAAATCTTATCTATATAATAATCGTTGAATCTATAAGATGCTAATCAGTATTTATCATCTGTATAATAATTGTTGAATCTATAAGCTGCTAATCAGTGTTTACGTCTGTATAATAATCGTTGAATCTATAAGCTGCTAATCAGTGTTTATGGATTCATTTGTCTCTACTATAAGCTGCTAATCAGTATTTACGGGTTCGTTTGTCAAAAAACTCCGAAGTGAGCCCAGTTGTTGTTCTGGTGAAGATTGATAATTAAAAACTGTTTTCGTGAACAATACTTTATTAATGTTAATTTTTTTTTTGTAGCAAATATGGAAAAATAAATATTTTTCCATATTTTTAGGACATTTTAAATGAGTTTTATTTGCATTTGTAATACTTACTACGGTTGTGGGAAGGAGACAGAACGAATTAATCAATTTTCAATTAAATCCTATGGGGAATCGCGCCTTGGTTAACGACAGTAATACTGGAACGGATTACCGTCGTTAACCAAGATAGCACTGTATATGATATTTTTGCTATCGTTCATATTTATGTATCATCTGAATATTTCATGTCATCCTATGGAAAGAAGAGAAAAAGAATTTGATGTAGATAAAATAATTGTTAAAGTTAACGAAAAACAATTTTAAAATTATTACAAAATCCAAAATGATATATTCCTGCATAAGAACTGATAAAGATGCTATAGCATAAATAATTATGTTAATAAGAAATTATACTTTTTAGCACATATTAAAATATTTTATGCATGACCTAATTTTGTGAGAGTGTAGAATTATATTAATATTTAAATTGTTGTAAAATGAAAACAATAATTTCTTGAGAGAGTGTCAAATGTTTAGTATACAATATATTTTCATTTGTTAGTATAATGGATAATAAACAATTCTGGAAGAACTAATCCTTATTTTCCTAACACATCTGCTATATAATATATTGGAATGATTAAATATGAGCGGTTAAAATATCTGATCAATTTGTATAAGACTGGAATTAGATGATTCGAAAATCCAATCTCGAGTCCCTATCAACCTTCATTATTAATATTTTGAAAATTTGAACTTCCACCATTTTTATATAGATTAAGTAACAAGATTAATTAATATTATTTCAACGTAGACTTTAATGGCATGAGAACTTTACTGCATTTCATAAAAGTCAACTAGTTTAAAATTTATAGTGAAAAATATGAGATATTTGATGTATATAATTTTTTAATTAAATGGTTGAAGTAGGCCTATAAGGCTGATTGAAGCATTTATTTAAAGTCAACTTCTATAGCTCTGCCAAATTTTAATCTTATCTTATAAAATTCTATTAAATTTGCTCGAAATACATTAAAAAAGTATTTCGTAAGCTTAAATCCGCTAATTTTAAATGGATATACACTAATTGTACTTCTCTAAATAGATGGGGGTACAATGATAATTTTGCAGCCTTTTTTTCCGAAGAGTACCAAAATTATTATTTTCTCTGTGTATTTCGTAAGCTTAAATCCGCTAATTTTAAATGGATATACACTAATTGTACTTCTCTATAGATGGGGGTACAATGATAATTTTGGAGCCTTTTTTTCCGAAGAGTACCAAAATTATTATTTTCTCTATATTGTAAGGGTACTGAGTAGAAAGTTGTATTGGAGCACTGAACTTCTAGAGTCGGTACTGCTCTACAACTTTCTAATTGTGTTTGTCCTCCCTATTGCGAGATACGTATCGAATGATCTTGAAGATGACCCGTGAGGATAAAGGTCACTTGATTTTTGGATTCAGCATACACAACTTTCTCCAGAAAATATTGTAATTACTAAATTGGAATTGTACTGTTTCCATTATTATCGAATAGCAAGTTAGATGGGACACCCTGTATAAACTAACAGGCAATTAAGAGAAAGAATAGAAGAATATAAAAGAGATATCCGCTTTGCAAAGGTTTGACGGTACTTAGTAAGACAGCATATAATAGAAACATTAATATATTAATGAAAGAAACTAAAATTATAGATGATACTGATAAAAAAAAAATTTGTAGAAGTTAATTGAACGACTTTGAGCATACCTTAACCGAAGAAGTCGTAAATATAAAAGACACAAGCTCGTTACTAAAAGCATGGGAAAAATTAATTAAAGTAGAGTATAAAAGAAGTTTATTAGTGTAGCATGGACATTTCGAATTTTAAGAATTTCAAAAGATATAAATGTCGGAATAGGATCATAAAGAAATCAAGTTTGTGTTGCCCCAAATTAACTAAATGATTTATGTTTATGGACATTAATCCACCATCAAAAATAGACTAACTAATCGAGCACATCAAAAGAACAACATTTAAATTTATATAAGCATAATATATCGATAATGTGAAATGCTACTAACGAAAAAAAAAAACAAATTCTAAGTTACTGTAAATCACAGATTAGTACACATCAAAAGAACAACATTTAAATTTATATAAGCATAATATATCGATAATGTGAAATTCTACTAACGAAAAAAAAAACAAATTCTAAGTTACTGTAAATCACACATTAGATGAGACAGATATATACAATAGAGTCTATGAGAGTGTCCTAAGAAACGAACGAAGCGCCTCTATGGAGAGTACTTGAAATGAACTCAACTATTAATAAAAATGATGTTTTAATCTATTGAAAGTTTTAATTATAAAAGTTTTTTTTTGTAATAAAACTGCCATAAGATTCGTAGAAACAATAATAACCGACCTTCCATTATCTACAACAAAAGTGAAATGAGTAATGTCCATGGTAACGCCAGGTACTGCCAATAGTGGCAGCACCTTCGAATAAGCGAAGTGTCCCATCTGTATCAACTAATCTGTGCTGTAAATAAACTGTTGCATATTTTCCACTATAATTATATGATGTTATAATTTCACGAGCAATTTTGAATTTTTTGTTCCGATCGAATAAAAAATTTGAAAATCTTTCCATTCATTCAAAATTTTGAATTATTCCATAATATTCATTTCATTTATTTTTCAATTAAAATTAATATTAACACCACAGAAATATTGACACATTTTAAAATTAAATAAGCATAATATATATTATTTCCTCTACATTTAATAATCGGCATTTTTCTTTTTCTTAACTTTTATTCAGATTGATCTCTCTAATTTTTGTTGGCTTAATTTTATTAAAAACTTCACACACTTTTAAATTATAATTAAAAATCAATATGTTTTTAGCAAATTAAAAATAAAAATTATTAACATACTACGATCAATCCGAATTTCTTATAATTAAAAATCAATATGTTTTTAGCAAATTAAAAATAAAAATTATTAACATACTATCAATCCGAATTTTTTTTTTTCAATAATATTCACTTAAAGTTGTTAAAATTTACATTAATAAATGAGATTTATTACTTTTAGACGAAATTTATTTTTATGAAGAAAAATTAAACGAAACGAAGATTGTAGACATGAAAAAACTTGAGATTTTTCGCAAAAGGATAATAATTTTTCGTTTAATATTACAGTGCTATATTTTATTCTGTAAATTTCTATCGTTTAATTAAATATCAGACATCCCAAAAGTAATGTCTTTTTTTTATACTGTACTTGTTCAAATATGTCCCAGTTTGTCTAAACATGAATTTTTAAAGCTTTCAAACGTTGGAAGAGTGTATATTTGATTAAATTATCAAGTGATTTATCTTTTATATCCTTTCAAAATTTAATCCTAAAAACGACATTACTTTTGACCTGATAGTTACTGTGTTAAAAATTTCATCTGTCTCTAAATAAATAATATAATTACATCAAAATCACATCAGAATATTTTAATTTAGTTCTTATAGAAGTCATTAATAACATAAATAGAAATAAATTTTGTCATATAGATTCCTTTAACAGCATTTCATATTTTTATTTTAATTTAAAGATGATATGATTTTCAGTAAAAATTATTCCAGTAATGTAGACAAGCAAGCTTTCTTGTGTTTTTTAAAAAACGTTTATTAAGTGGTATAAAATTACGAGGCTGATATGAATATAAAATTACATTCAAAGTTTTCGCTCATAATTTTATTAAATGATTTAATTAAGTGTAATTAGAAAAAAAATAAAGAAATCAATCTTAAATGAAGTTCGGAAATTGTGAAGTAAGACGGAAATAATTTTTTCTGATCAATTGAAAAACATGTACTCTATATGGGTTCACAGTCTGGGGTTATATGTACTATAATTTGAATATTTTAAATAATATTATCAGTATAATTGAAATTTAATAAAAAAAGAACTTCATGGAAAAATTTAAAATTTTAAATGAATCGAAAGATTTCGAATTTTTTATTCAATCGGAATTCTGTTAAAGAACAAAAATTTCGAACGAAAATTTAAAATTGCTCGTGAATATCCAGAAGGTATAAAAAGAGAATCTGTTCGATAGAAGAATAGTTTGGTTTAATCGCTGCAACCAAAGTAAACATGACCGAAGATATTTCAAATCAAGATACCCAGAAGAAATTCAGCAAGAGGGTTCGATCCCGGAGTGCTGATGAAGATGTAGAACAGCCTTTGAAGAAGAAAACTGGGATCACTGAAGCTGTGAAAGAAGATTCGAGGCCCCTCACCCTGAAGAGACGACGTAGTCGTGGAAGAACAAAAAGGAAAACAACAGGTATGAGAAGAAAGAGTAGGGAGAGGAAAGGAAAGAGAGGAAGGAGGAAAAGCAGAGGAAGAAAAGGAATGAAAGGAAGGAGGAGAAGCAGAAGGCGAAGGAGGAGTGTGAAAAGATTCAAAGGAAGAAAGTAAACGGCAAGAAATACCAGACCCTCGAACGTTGCAGTCGATGATGTTTCGTTCTCTCAATATTTTTGAGAGAACATCCCAAAGGCTCTTTTCAGAGCCATTTTTTTCCTGGTAAAGAGTAGTCAATCTGTTACATTTATCTTTCAGAATTTCTTTTAAAGGATAGTTTACAAGAATAATCTTTGAATAATATAGAAATAATATATTATTATAAAATGAAATTAAAAGAAAGTCAATGTAATTTCTTAGACAGTATATTTATACAGACCTGCTTCGATGCATCGCATCGGAGCACCTTCGGAAGAAGGGAGCCAAAATTATCATTTTCTCAATATTGTAAGGGCACTGAGTAGAAAGTTACATCGAGGCGCCGGGACCCTTAGTGCCGATATTGCTCAGAGTATCATTTTTTTTTATATTAGTAGCTTTTCACACTTCTGGCAATAACATTTCCCTCTTTCTCATTTTTTTCTCCTTCATTTTTTTTTATATTAGTAGCTTTTCACACTTCTGGCAATAACATTTCCCTCTTTCCTCATTTTTTTCTCCTATTCTTTTCTCAGTTCTTCATTCATTCTTTGAAGGATTAAATACTGAATACGTTCTCTGTCATTTTCGTTTTAGTTGTAGGAATAATAGACGCTTTATCGAAGCCATATCGAATTTTATTTGAATTTACTAATTAGATCAAAAATTATTAGTGGGAACACAAAGACAGCATGGTGATTTTAGAAGATTTGTTTTCAATACAGAAAATGGGATAAAAATAGGTTAACTTATCATAAAATTTTGATAATGAAACAAACATACAACAATGGATAAGCATAAAGTTAAGTCTTAATTCGGTATAAGAAATTTATAATATTGAATTAGTTCTCATATTGAAATGATAGTTTATTTTGCATTTAAATTGTAGATGCGTAATGTTTTCTACTGTATCAGTTGGAGCCATACTTTTATCATCAGTTTTTATTATCAACAGAGTCTGATTTATGCATAAGCTAGACACGCTACAGCTTAAGACCTTCTGTTAAAAAATTCTCATGCTTCATTAAAAAATTTTAGATAAATTTGAGGGGAGGTCTTTTAAATTTTATAGTTTAGGAGCTATAATACGCATAAATCACGACAGCAAAGTGATATTATGTATTCAAGATAGTTTAATCATATCCAACAATTTAACAGTTCTCTTATTCAAAATAAAAATTTTAAATTTCTATTTCAAATTTTAAACTAGCTTTAAGAAATTATTGTTTATCTAATCCCCTTTTACTCTGATATAAGATTATAGAATTATGATTTTTTTTCTCGATTTGAATTTATTTATTTTCCTTTCCTTGGCATATTTTCTCAGAGAATCTGATGTTCTACTAAATTCAAGATTATTATTCTTTATTTTTAAATTGAATTTTGTACACAGTTGAAAGCATAACATTTAAAAATAAATTTTAATCAAAAACAATTAAAAAATAAAAATTTTAATATATTAACTATAACATTTTTTGCACTTTGAGATTGTAAATTTTGTCTTGGGAAATTTATGAACTTGATTAATAAGATATATCTTTTTTAAATTTGCTATTCGTCTAATTCTTTTCCAAAATGATTTTATAAAGTAAGTTTTAGAATGCAGTTACTATCCAAAACGTTAAAATTACTAACTGAGGAAAGATGGAAACAAAATTGCCGGTTTTGGCAAATATCAAAGGATTACAAATAAGTTACCTTTTAAACGTGTGTGGTGTTTACTACTGTAATTTACTATCTTCAATTTATAATTTTACATGCAGAACAGTATAATTCTTATTTTGTTTATCTTAGCATTTCTTCTTTTATTTAATATTTATTTTTTTTACTTAATTTCAAATGGCATGATTTCGTGAAAAATAGTTCTACTGATACCTTAAAAGAAAAAATATATAAGTTATATATAATTTTTAAAGAAATAATACGAATAATCAGTTAAGTCCTCGTCAGCATAAAATGGCCTTGTTATTTATTAATAATTATCAGACAATGATTGGAAATTTAGTTAAAAAATAAAATAATAATTGGGGATAACACAAATTTATCTCTATGATATAATTCTAGATAGATAAATACTATCTACTTAGACAACTACGATATTCGATAAATTATACATATAGATAGTACTATAGACACGTAAATTTCGATGATAATACTATATATATTAATTTCGTTTTACGTAAAATGCTGTTTTTTATGTTTATGGGACGTGATAAATACTATCTACTTAGACAACTACGATATTCGATAAATTATACATATAGATAGTATTATAGACATGTAAATTTCGATGATAATACTATATATATTTATTTCGTTTTACGTAAAATGCTGTTTTTTATGTTTATGGGACATTTTCAGATTATCAATTATGGAGATAAAATGAATCCGAGATTGGACTATCAAATCTTTTAAATTTGAGTTTTAATTTAGTCTGATCACATATTTTAATTGCTCATTTTTAATCATTTCGGTAGTACGGATGTCTTCAGAAAATAGACGAACACATCTGTTTTTATATACATTATTAAACATACTTTTTACTTTTTGGTTGACTAAATCACATGTCTAAATTTTCTGGAGTATTAATTTAGATAAAATTCAAGAAACAAAAGTGCAAACAACCTCTTTTAAATGGAATAAATAATACAACATTATTCACTAAACAAAACTGAGACAAAAGCGCATCTAATTGCACACATCCGGTGCTGACCGGTTGGCCCACGCTAGTAACGAATTGATCTGAGCAGGGATAAAAAATATTACCCAGAGCAGTAAGGAGTGGCCTCTCTCTCAATTTATGCAAGTCCGATAAGGTTTCTGAGGTAGGAAAACTGTGATGAAGGAAGATCTTTGGTTAGGATATAAATACACCTGAAGGAATCCTTGAATGGTAAATCATTGAATTTTCAATCAAATATCTTATCTGATAATATTTGATTTTTATGTATTTAACTCTGCGATAATCTGTAGGATTTTTAACCACTGCGATACAAGATGGTTATCCTCTTTAATATCGACCGTTTGATGATCAACTTTTAGTCCCCTTTTGGACAAAAGTTGTCTTAACCATACTACTTCGCATGCAGCTGCACTTAGCGCCATATATATCAGAGAACTCTTTTCATGTGCTTTCAATGTTCTTCTGTAGCAAAATTTTGATAACGACTGAATACAGTAGATTCATTACTGCATTAAGATCTGATCGAATGCCGAACATCAGATGTATCAAAGATTCTATTAATTTCCGATATAATTTCTGCATAAGTTGATTATTCTGTTCTATACTGAGTTTGAGATTGAATACAAGAGGTGTAAATATTGGCTTACAATCGTACATATTGAACTTAATAAACTTTCCAGATAATGTTGCAGACTTAATTTCATAATCCCTTAGTCTCGATTATTCTCTATTTTAATTACGACAAATGTATTACTTAATGCTTCACCAAAATCTTCCATTTCAAATTCTTCTCATACATTCCTCTTAATCGTTTTAATTATTTTTAAACTTCGTACATTATAATAAATTATCAACAAATAATATTAAATAAACAGTCCCATTTTCAATAATGTTTATATACAAAACAATAGCCACTTTCAGCTTTTTTAAAACCAACCTCTTGCATGTAGCGATCAAAATGCACATTCCAAAATCGAAATGCTTTCTTCAAACCGTAGAGAAATCGACTCAGTTTATAGATGTTGTTACTCATCTCCCCGTGTACATAGTATCCATTTGGAATTTTAATATAGATTTCGTGTCCAAGAAAGTCACCCTGCAAAAACACAGTTCGAATGTCTAGATATTCAATAAACAAAGAGTTTATTTGCTATAACTAGTGCAGTTCTAAGAGTAATTCATTTTAGCTACAGGTTCAAAAGTTTCATTATAATCGATATTTTTTTTTGTGTGTATAACCTTTTACAACAAAACAGGTTTATATTTATCTATTTCTCCATCATGATGACATTTCATTTTTAAAATCCATTTACTGTCAAGTACAGATTTGTTAAGGGCAGATCACATATCATCATCATTAGAGAAAAATAATAATTGGGAAATTCCCAATTATTATTTTTCTCTAATGATGATGATGATTTCTTCTTTAATTGCTCTTTTCCAAAATTCTACATCAGATCTATCATTTATTTTTTCAATGGTTGCAGGTGTATCGAAATTTTCGTCAGATGATAATGCAAAGACAGTTATATGATACCATAATTATTTAACCAAGCTAGCGATTTTCTTGATCTCACACTGAATGGACTTAACAATAAATGACAAATAATGTTCTGTTCTTCCAAAGTTGCTTCAGTATCTTTTACCTCACAAACAAGTCTATCGAATTCCAAAAAATGTACTGTATATCTATTCCAGTTCCTTCTTAATATTTCAACGTCAGAAGTTTGCGATGCAAAAAGAGTTGAATAGCGATTCCTTTCCTTTCAAATATCGATATTAATGCGACACACATTTCTGTGTCTCTTTATCTCTCAATATTCCTGATAATCATCTGATATTCTCTGAATTATGAGATGCTTATATCATTTTCCTGCTTCCGAAGGTGTTCCAATTCTTTTTTTTTTTTTGCATCAATTTCTTCAGCCCGATCTCCATCTTTAATTTTTACTTCCGGTAGTTCACTTGCTGAAATCTTAAAAAACTTCATAAATCATTTTGATCCAGCATAGATTCCATTCTGAAACGCCAATTGCTAAAGTTGTACCCTTCAAAAGAGAGAAACATAATTTTTGTCTTCTTCCATTTTATCTGGGTCCATACTGTTGATTTAAGTAAAATTCAGGAAACAAAAGTACAAATAACTTCTTTTAATTATAATTGGACTAAATAATAAAACATTATTCACCAACAAAAAAGAAGACAAAAGCACAGCTAATTGCATAAAACTAGTAGGATTACACTAGCAAAGAATTGACTCTGAGCAGAAACAAAAAGATCACCCACAGAGCGTGGAATGGAAACATCACCTGTATAAATTGCGTCACACTCAACATGAAGAACTTAAATGATGAAAAATACGACCATATATCAGATTCAATCGGAATCTATTCTAACAATCGAAACAATGAGATCTGTATAAAAATTTCTGTGGAAGGAGCGAAGATGGAGGGAAAAGAAGATAAAAACTGATGCTTTTCTGCCCAACTTTAACTTTTTCAAACTGCTTTAACTCAAAATAAAATAAAGAAAAGATATTACTTAAAGAAATAAAATAATAGCCAATTTATTTATTAAAATTCATTCTGGTATTTTAGTAATGTAATTAGTTTGTCAACTGTTTTAATTCTTTTACTATTGTGTAAATCGGATTTGACGCTTCAAATTTTATATTTTATGCCTTACTGAAATATCTCTCTCAAATATAAATATTAGATTAACAAACTACAAAAAATTTAAATTATAGTGTGTTGAATTTCAGCGATAATGATTTTTGTAATAAGAAACAGTTCGTGACTACAATATCGTACAGTATTTAGATTAGAGATAAAGTGGAACTACACATGTGGTATTCATCGAATCACGAATACCGAACATCAGGAGTATTCTACTGCCCGCGGGCCATATCCGGCCATAAGAAAATTTTATCTGGCCTGCTGACATTTGTTTCTTATGAAAGAAGTTATATGTGTACAAACACTGAAAGAAATTAAATAACAGTTGGAAAATACCATTGCTACGCGAATCGCAAAGTATGGTGGCCCACATAATTATGTATATGATATTTGACTGACTGTAGTATTTGTAATTCTGAACAAAAAGTTTCGATATGGCAACATGTGTAGCCTGAATGTGGGGATAACGGTCACTGGACTTAGAACCACCTGACTTTGACACAACCTGACACCACCTGACTTTTTCTTATGGGGTTTTTTAAAGGACAAAGTGTATCAACATCACATACGCAATTTGGCCGAACTATGGGAAGCTAACACAGAAGAGTTCCACAGGATACTAGTACGGGTCTGTCAAGCTGCTTGTGACAATATTGCTCTTCGTCTCCAGGCATGTATCGATTTGGATGGTGCATTGGTGGACCATGCCATGGAGAACAGAGATTAAAATTCTCGTAAAGAAAGGTATGAGAGTAATATGTTTATGTTCAATTTTATTTTCAAGTTATGTTGCTAGTTTCTTTATCGCAGTCTTTGAAACATCATATACATAATTCTGGGCCACCCTGTATGTTATCAAAGAAAGTTTTTTGTTTTTACATTTCAATGACGTTATCCTAATGTCACAACATAACGGCGCCAGAATACTAAAATTGTTTAAAACTGCAAAATAAAATAATGATTTTTGCACAATTGTCTAATATACGAGTTAAAATAAGACAAAACACAAAATAAGTATTATTTTGCCATTAATTACAGATAATTTTCTTTTGAAATTAAAATAAAATACTGTTATAGTAACGCAATTAAGCACATGACTTATCCATTTTAAAATGTACAGAATGTCAAAAATCTGATAAAGAACTTCTCTTATAATTATAAAACAATATGGACTGTTCGCAATTAATTCCAATTTACCAATAACGTTTAAGAAAACGAATTGTCGTCTAATTACAATTAAAATTAAAATTTTAATCTATTCTCATCCGACCCACCAGTCAATAGAAAATTGTCTATGCAGCTCTTTTACAAAAAAAAGTGTGGTGACTCCTGCCGAACATGATACTTTATAGCAATAATATAATTGTATAGGTTATAAAACATAATTTAGATCAGTGTGTTAGTGTTTTATTCAAATCTCATCAACTTTACATGAAGAAGGGAGATACGTTATATAAAAAATGACTTGTTTGCTTGCTTGGTATTCGACGAATGTCACATGTACTGTACGGTTCCACCCTTAATCTATTATCAAACCATGCCTTTTGATATATATCTATAATTTATATATACGATATACAGTGATATATATACTATATCTGATATAAATATGAAAAGATCATAAAATCTTTTTATCATGAAATAAAAAATATAAGCCTATAAGTTATATCTGATATTGTAGACTTATATAATTTTATTATTTAAAGTTTACAAAATAAATTAAATCAATTTATAAATATAAAAATGTTTAAAATTCCATGATGATAAAATTTAATACACAATTATAAAATAGGAAACGATATAATGAAAATATGCCAAAATAAAATTAATTATTGTTAAAGAATAGTCAATGGTGAATTTTATAATTTTAAATTTATCATTAACTATTTTTTAATTTGTTTTATTGCATTTAATTAATATGTTAATATTTAATCTACTTTTTTATTGTTTATTTATTATTTATTATTCATTTCATTTTACGAGAAATATAATTTTAATTATGAAAGTATGTATTGCCTTTGATGCATTTTGAAGATGGATAATTTATAAAATACAGTATATGTTGTGATGGCATGTTTTTTTTTTTTAATCAATGAAAAAATTAATGATTAAGTATTGAGAACTGAATTAGTTAGATTATAGACAACTATCTTATTTATAAAACATTGAAATTGAATAAAATAATTCAGTAATTCATAGCTAATTCAGCTAATCAAATAATTAAACTAAAGCATCAAAATCTATAAAAATTCAGTCTTAAACCAGCAATTGTTGCAAGATTTACTGTTGTTACTTGTAGATATTTATTTTTCCCGAATAAACAAAACAAATTCTATAGGGGAACAATTTAAAAATGACTAATAGTGATGTATAAATCTTTGATGCTTTAGATTTATTTAAAAATGGTATGGACATAGATGTCTAGACTACGAATTTTTTCCAATTGTGTAAACATTAATTGTATTAAAGATTTTGTTTTTAATTTCAAATACAAAATGTTTATTGCGAGACAAAAAGGACAAACTACACAAAGCATTTTCAGAATTTCATAAAAAAAAAAATTAATTCTGAGATTTAAATCAACAAAGATCAAAAATGCGATTAATAATAGAGTAAGAGATTAAAAAAAAAAATTTTTTTTGTGAAATATAAATTTTAATTATTACTATAAATTTTAAATACCCTATACATATTTTATTAATTATTTAATTTAAATTTTATATTTAATAATTCTTCCGAACTTGTAGATACCTGTCTTCTAAATATAAACTTTTATTGGAAAGATTTTAAACAACTAAAATAATTTTTACTTCAAACCAAAATTAAATAAGAAAATAAGATAATTCTATTTGCTCATAAAATGTTTGGACGAGATTAAAAAATAAAATAAAATAAAACGTGTGGATTTTTTTCAAACAGTAATTATTTAAAATATAAATTACTGTATTCATCTTTCATCTCATAAATAAAAATTTAATAAATTAAAAGATCAAATATTAGAATTAAGTGACGAAAAAGATTTTTTAATTTTGTTTTGTTCAAGTAATTGATTTTTGAAAATTGAAAAAAATTAATAGTTCTGATAAGAATAACTTTTATTTATTTATTTTAAACTAATTTTAAAGTTACATATACGACGAATATAACGTAGATCCAGGAAGATAACCAACGTGAGCTGAAGCCAATAGAATAAATTGGTTCATATTGCCAGCATTAGAACTGCAGGATGTAGTTATCAATTATTTGATAGCTTTCATTCTTCGACAACAGAATATAGAGTTTTGAACGATATAGTTTGATGACTTTCTGTTGATCTCATGTAATCGTATTAGATATTTTATTTGAAAGAAAAACCGATTTTTATCTTAAGATCATATTATTTTAAATCCAATTTTAAAATATCGCATTACTAACGACATAAAACAATTGCATTATATAGCATTGCTAATATATTAAAGATAGTAATCGCTTTATTTAATATTAACTTATATTAAATCAGTCAATCGAATTATCATATGTTACTTAAAATTAATTTAAGATTAATATTTGAATAAATATATTAATGTTAATATTTTATACTTTAATTAAACTTACTTTACATATATTAAATAATAAAATTTTAATATATGTAAATAATAATAAATTTTAATATATGTAATATATTATTTT
>AYEL01059748.1:0-43504 GCA_000484575.1 Olivierus martensii | reverse complement strand
TATAATTATTAATTACTAGATGGCACCACCTTAGTTAAAAATTCAAAATTTAATTAATTTTTAACTTAATAGATGGTGGCATTATAGCCTTGATTTAAAAATTAATCATTAGAAATTTAATTCAGACTTATTTCACTAGGAGAGGTTTGGCTGTAGTATTTGGTTTGATTTCAGAGTAATTTCCCTATACCCTTTTCAACGAAAGAACTTTCAAGGCCAAATTTGATGATAGACAAGTCTTTTCAGTTAGGGTTAATGATAAGCAATACAATGTAAAACAGATCACAATAGAGAATTTATCATCATTTTCAATTTGTTGTTTGATTTAAAAACATAATAATTAGATTAATATATTTTAATCTTTACTTTATAAATACTAAAATGCCTTTTCTTTCCAAATGTTGACAATTTAACTGGCATGTTTTCCATTTCTAGGTCATCATCTGCTGTTTTGCTTCCTTCAATTACAATTCTTTTAATTGTCAATACAGAAATAACAATATCGAGTGAAATTTCGTTGAAGATGTTATTTTGCAAGATTTCTGCCTTTTAAAGTACTTATATACATTTAAACTAGCATTTCTAACTTGACTGAACAATGTTTCTCCTCACTTACAAACAACTGTATTATCCACCATTACTGCTAAATACAAAAGGATGATGATGTCATTCGTTGTATTTATTTAATTTTAAGCGATTAGAGATTTAATTTAATATTTAATAACATATCCATGAAATGTAAAGCATTAATTAGGAATTTTTAAAAGATGATAAACATTTCAAATTATTAGCGATGATAAAAAGTAAACTGCCATTGAATGAACACAAAACAGAAACCAGTTATTCTATTGGATGAATTGACCTTTGTAATCCATGAGCTCTTTACCATATAAGGCAGCTCATCTTTCGTTGAAAAGAGTATAATTAGTGTGTATTTGAGCAGTTTTGGCAGTACCAAAAGTGCTTATTTATTGAAGGTTTAATTGTGTTTAAGTAGTAGAGGCTGTTTATAGTTAATTATGTCAAGTACAGAGCAGAGCCAACTCGATTTTCTTTTCTTACATTTTCTTTCCATATTATAAATTTTGTTTTATGCATAATAACATACTAATAACTTAATAATATGATTTAATAAAAAAAATATATGATTATAGTTCTTAATATCATTTAGAAAAGATTTTCTGATTAAATAATCTCAAGATAAAAAAATCAGTTAAATACAGTTTCAATATTCTTGAAATTTTAAATTTGGAAGTGTCATCAATTATAATTAAATAATAATAATTAGTTGATTTTCTATAATTAATTAATTATAGAATTATAATTAGGATTATTAAACTATAGTAAATAATAGATCTTTAATGATAGATACTTCAGAGTAGAAATTTTATACATAAGAAATAATTAAAAATATCTCATCTGCTATAATAATTATTTTTTTTAATGATACGGCGACCACCGAGATCTACACTCTTTCCCTACACGACGCTCTTCCGATCTAATGTATTGCACATATAAATGAAAATAATTTAAAAGAGAATTGTAATAATAAAACTATAATTAGTTATATTAAAGAAAAGTCATATGAGCAAATAATCTTGAAATCTTGATAGCAATAAATAGCAATATAAAACATAACTCATGAAGAATAGTCTTTTACTAAGTAAAAGACTATTCTTCATGAGTTAAAGTTAGTAAATAATCTAATATAATTCATAACTATTTAAAAAATTATTTTTTAATTTTAAAAATATTAGCTATTTTATCATTATTATTTAAATTCAATTCCAATAAAAGTTCAAATACCAAAATCAAAATTATATTATACAATAAATACCTTTGTCCTATCTCTGGGGCAGTGTTGTTGGGCAGTTCAGATAGGGCACTTGGTGTAAAAACTTTAGTTTCTGTCAACTAAATTAAGAAAAAAATTAATTAACTATATAAATTTTGTGTGTATTTTACAATTAATAAACTTACAAATTTATGCAAATTATAATTTTAAAAGTAAAATTAATATAAAATTAGAATTCAAGATTAATTAATTATACTAAGTATTGTTAAACACAATTTTAAGAACACTTAAAATTAATTAATATTTTTAACTAATATAGGTATCTCTCAGTTTACAAAGGTTACTGGGATCTTAAAAATTGTTTATTAAGTGAAAATTCTTAAATCGGAAATTTATTTCCCATTAATTCCAATGTAAAAATTTTTAATTGGTTCTTAGATACCAAAAAGTCACCACCATTTTACCTACTGATGCTAAAACATTCTAAAAGCATTAATATAAATATAATTACAGATATTATATACAATATTTTTAGTTATTATCTATGTAGCCTATTTCTTGAATTTTGAAGATTGCTAAGCACCAACTGATCTTCAAATTTAAGCACAATATGGCAATAAGCATACCAATTACTGCAATTTTACTTATAAGTTAAAAATTATAAAATTTTCATTAAATGTTGTTTTAAAATTATGGAATTCTCAAAAATCTTCATTCTACTAAATTACAAACAAAAATAAATTCAATTTTTTGGAAGTTAGTATTGATGTTTTTAATTCTGTCTGTTAAAAATGCATTAATTATAGATTTTATTATGGTAATTATTTTAATAAAACTAACAAAAACAAAATATCATCAGAGTTAATATTTATATATAGATTAAAAAATATATTAGAGATTTACACATCTTGAATAATGTGTAATCATTGTTTCAGGAAATTAAATAATTTTAGTTTAATAAGTTTGGTGCAAAATCACTGAAAAATGCAGTAAATATATTATGGATACTTTCAGGAACAGCAATTTTCATACATTTTGAAATTATGCAAAACAGTCAGTGCAAAAATCCAAAACTATTCTAAATATATTTATTCAAATTACTGACTATAAAATCTGAACTCAGTTTTCAAATCATATTTAATTTAGGAATGTAATACAGCCTTTTCAACATTTTAGAGAGCACAGCAATTTTCATACATCACTTGATTACTTAATATTCAGCATTGTGTGTTCCCTTTGACTTGGATAACTTCAAGGCAATGCTTTGGCATGTCAGCAAAAAAATTATCAATTTTTGGTTTGCACTTCTGATGAATGTATTCAGTTGCTTCAAATATTGCACTTCATAAGTCTTCCTTTGAAGTAAATGAGTCAAATCTATAGATATGAACCACACAACAATTGCCAATAATTTTCTGCAATTTTCAAATTAGGAGATTTTGATGGCCATATTCGAATTTCAACTTCTTAGTCTTTAAAGTTCTTAACTGATCTCAGGAAGAATGGATACTTACATTATTTTGGAATAAAATTTTCTGTCCATTAAACAATTTTTCTGAATTGTTTTCAACTATGGCAATAATTTATCATTGAATTGCTTGATGTATGCTGCTGATTATTGGCAGCCATTAATTTCAGACAGCAAATATTCACCATTTGAACAAATTGCTGCAAAGAACATGACAGAGCATCTAACAAACTCTCTCTTCTTTCTATTTTGAAGAGGTTTTTTGTCACTAAGATGTGACTATGACATTTCATTGTTAAGGCCCATGTTCTTTTCATCATTGAAAAATGTTCTAGACCAGAGGTAGATAAGGCAATCCATTCACAGCAACAACAAATGTATTCTGCAGTCAGCACCTTGGTCAGAGAAACTTCTTTGTCCATCTTTCCATAATTAAACTTTTAGCAACAAAGATGCTTCAGATTATCTACACAGAACCTTCTTCATTCAGCACTTTTGCAGTAACTCTTTGGTTCTTTTTTTTAGGTTGAGCATATATCACTTTCAAGTTTTGCATCACATTTAGTGAAAATTTTATTTGCTGGCTTGTAATTTTTTCTTTCTGTTAAAATCAGTTTTAATCATGTATTGAATAGTATACTTTGACTTTCCAACAAGTATTGTAATTGCACTGAGAAAAAGCTGATCAGAATGCCTTTACTTCATAAGAGCAATAACTACCGAATCAGTTTTCATTTCTGAAAAGTCTCACCTTATTATATCTGTACACATAATATATCTTATACTCCTGATGAGAATTGAATGGAAATTTATGTAAATTCATATTTGCATAACTAATTAAAAAAGTATAAAAATCACTACTCTCTTTAAAATGTAGATAATGCTGTATTAAATTCCTAAATATTCTAAATTAAATATGGTTTGAGAACTGAGTTTAGATTTTGTCAGTAATTCAAACAAATATATTTAGAAGAATTTTGGATTTTTCCACCAACTGTTTTCTATAATTTCAAAGTGTATGAAAATTGCTGCTCCTGAATATACTCATATTATCAATATATGCTAGATGTTGGATTCAATACTGATCCTCTAGTTAAAATTAAAATGAATTTTGTCTTAAAATCAATGGTGCATACAATTAATTTTATATATCTGATATTTTATTAAAAATTAAAAAACCACTGTTTTGATAAATCATAAATAATAAGTGTAGCACTGAGACAGATAAAAAGAAGTAAAAACTATAAAATTACAGAAAGCATTTTCGGTTTTTTATTAACCCTCTTCAATCTGCATACAAAAAATTTGAAAGAATAGCATTCCTTAGATCATTATTATGAAATTGCTAAGTTTAAATTAAATGTTTAACAGAAAATTTTAAATATAGAAAAATAATCATATATATATAGAAGTAATTATATAATAGTAAATATTTAAATGAATACATAAACAGTTTCTACTAGAAATAATACATAATTCTAATTAAATTATCGTAGTCCTGTTTCTAAACATCATTTTCATGCATTACTGATTTTATTGGGATCTATTTTATTGATTAATACAATAGCATTCTTTCTTTTATTGTAAATGTGAAGTGTCTCTGCTGTTTTTCTTTTTATAGATTTTCTTTGACTTGAACTATTCTTGCATCATTCCAATTAATTACCAAATCACTAATTTTTGCTCTTTGTGTTAATGCTGTATTATCCAGACCTTTATCTATGTTATATGTGTGTTCCTTAATCCTTTTATTGAATGATTTTGAAGTATAGCATATATAAATTCCGGCTTGCTGTATTTCATTATCTATAAAAGGAATTTTATATACAATTAGAGCGTTATTCTGTTTATATAATCTGTATCATTCCTTAAGTAATTAAATAAAGTATTTCTTCTATTTAACACTATTTCAGCCCCCGAGATGTATTCTAATTTTCTTTTATATTTAAGTGTAACTTCATTAATTTTCAAGGAATGTATAGTGTGATCTTCATAATCTTGTCTATTTTGTTCACCTGACTCATTTGCTGTATTGTTCATCTTCTCCCATAATTTATAAATTATATCTTTATTGTACCTATGACTGACGGCTTGTTTTACAATCCATTCTAGTTCTGTGGTTTTTAGATGCATATTCCAAGCAATGAGTTTTAATTCAGCTCAGTAATGATCTAAAAGCCACTATCTTTACAGGGTGGCCACTGAATGATATAAAACAAAAATAACTTTTACAAACACATGCTTTTTTTATTTTTTATTATTTTATTTGGAAATATAATTAATGGATTTTTTTCAGTATTGTGTGAAAAACAACATCCCGTAAATGACCACAGTTTTCCTGATCACAAATACAGGCTCTTTCCACAGCATTGACTGGAATAGGAATTATTCACTGGAATAGAAAAACTCAATGAGTTACTCTTTGCTGGACATCATACATAGCCATTTTAATCTCTAAGGAATGCTCTATAACCTACAAAAAAAGAAAATAAAGATTGAAAATGAACAAGTTATGACTTTTTCAAACCCTTCAGTCTTTCAGTGGCAACTCTGTAGTTCCAAAGCTCTTTGGAAGTGCTTCTGATGAACAAAGGTTGATAAGTATTTTTCTTATAAATACTTATGCTATGCGTCCACTTGCCTAAATAACCTGGATATTAAAGTTCTTGATATCTAATATTCGTGTATTTGTCAGTGTCCAATACAAAAGATGTAGGTTATAAATAAAACCTGGTTATTTAACATATAATTTCCTAACTTTTTTTATCTATCTTAGATATTGACATCAAAACCCGAATAAATGACGTCACATGCTCAGCTTAACAATAATGGCATTGTCCACGTCATTATATCATGAAGAGAGTTATTGACATCAAAACCCGAATAAATGACGTCACATGCTCAGCTTAACAATAATGGCATCGTCCACGTCATTATATCATGAAGAACTATCTGAAGTAAATACTGGCAAATTCAATAGGTGGACAAAAGATGAAACAAAATTATTAATTGCAGAGTGGAATGAGCCACATATTCAAGCAGGATTGAGGGATATGAAAAGAATAGCAGTATTTTTAATGATCTTAGAGCTAGATTGGAGCAGCATGGTTACTTGAGATCATCTCAGAAAATAAAACTGAAATTGAAAATTAAAAAAAAAAAAAATTTTAAGGTAAGAATTAACATCTATCATAAAACTGACATTAGAAAGAGAAATGACATTATATAATAATTGGTTTTCATTGTAAGTCGCCATTGCAGTGATTTCTTCCTTATTGTAAAATGTTTAATTTTTTTATGTATTTAATTTTTGTGTAATGACAACCAATTTTAATTTGATTTATTCATGATATCATATTAATAAATAAAAAAATATATATTTTTGTTAAAATAAATTAAAGAACTTATAACAACACAAGTGGCCATAATGCTGTGAAGTATGAATTTTATGAGGAATTGGATGAAATTTTGGGAAGCAGAGATATTGTTACTACTGTGACTTTTGATAGTCTTAAGGAAAATGAAAACAGAAAGTTCAGTGTCTTCTCAAGGTATGTAATAATCAAATAATTTTTTAATGATAAAATTTAAAGATTTTTTATTTTTTATAGAAACTACACTTGATATTGTACTTCAAACTACATCTGAAAGTGATACAGCTGACACACCAATACTTGACCCCATAACTGTAGACAAACATTGCAGAAAAATCAACTCCAAGAAACACAAGATTAAAGAAAAGAAAATATCAACACCAACAAGATTAGATTAAAAGATTTATTGGATTATGATCAGCAGAGAAACAAGCAATTCAATTACAAGAAGGAATTTGCCAAAAAAATGAGAATCCAGCATGAGAGTGAATTAGCTGAAAAAGAACAAGTAATAAGGGAGGAAAATTAAAAAAATAGAATTCTTCTTGAAAATATGAATCAGAGGGAACTTGAGCATGAAGCAGCAATGATGAAAATGTTTACTGATGTTATGTTAGCTATGGTACAATCATTAAAAAAATAAAAAAATTATAAATACTATATGATGAAAATGTTTACTGATGTTATGTTAGCTATGGCACAATCATTAAAAAAATAAAAAAATTATAAATACAATAAAAGTGTTTTATTTAAATAAAATTTTCTTAATTTTACTTATTTATCTATAAATATTCCATAAATTTCATTACGAATGCGTTTAGGTAAAGTATTATGTCTATTTGGATTTACAACAAATTTTGGTTTCTCAATATTTTCAGTTTCCAAAGAACAATCAAAATTAACTTTATTTTTTTCCCATATATTATGAAGAATACAACAATATAAAATAATATCCATTGAATGTTCAAGACTACAATCACATCTTTTACTCAGTCTTTTCCATCAACCTTTCAAATGGCCAAAAGAATGTTCAACAGTTACTCTGGTTCTTGATAAACAATTAAAGTTTTTTTCTTTTTCACTGAGATTCAGTCCAGGAAATGGCTTCATTAGCCATTCAAGTAACGAATAAGCATCATCCCCAACTAAGTAATAAGGAATACATATATTTCCTAAGTTAACCTCTGAATTTGTTAAGAATCCTTGATTAACATTTCTAAAAATTCCAGATGTTGCAAATACTCATGTATCATGGACCGATCCAAGCCAGCCAACATTAACATTCCAAAATAATTCATTATGATCAACAATGCCTTGTAATATTACAGAATAAAATGATTTATAATTATAGTAGTCTATATTTTTTGCAGAATCTGGACAAAATTGGAATATGACAACCGTCAATACAGCCAATTGTATTAATCATTCCAAATTTATCATGAAATATTTTTGCAAATTGTTTAATATCATTCTGAATTGAAGTTGGAATATATCTTTGGAAAAGTTTGTCTTTCACTGAACCGCAAAATAAATGAACATTATGCAATACAGATCTTTTACCCAACCCAAATAAATTTGCAACAGTTCTTTAATAAATAAACATGTTTCTGATGAATATTATAATGCAGCTCCTATCTTTATTTCTAATGAAATACATCTTCAAAATTTTGTATCTTTAATTTCCATTCTGTCTTTCAATTCATTACACAAGTAAGTAAACACTGTTCTTGATACTCGCAGATTTGAAATATAATCGTCATCCAGCTATTTTCCATTAATAAACTTTTTAGACCATTCAGAAGATTTTGATGTAACTTTATCCAAAATCTATGTTTTCTCAAACCTATAATTATATAAAAATATTAAATATGTATACCAGTGTATTAAAATATATTCATCGAAGTTTAACCTTTATTTGCTGTTACAGCTAACACATAGGAGATAAATGACTGATGTGTAGATTCCTGGCAATCAAAATTTTATATATATATATTTTTTTAATTTATATTGTTTTAAGAAGTTTAAAGTTCTTTTTAGGCAACAGACCCTTCTTTTTTCCAACCATTTTAAAAGCCAATAGCATATCGCTTGAAACTGTGAAATTAAAGTTTCACAGTTTCAAGCGATTTTGATTATATAAAATATATTTTATTGTATTAATCGATAAAACAGATTCCAATGAAATCAGTAGCTATTGAAATGGTTCTTAGAAACAGGACTATGATAATTTAATTAAAATCATGTATTATTTCTGGTAGAAACTGTTAATGTATTTATATAAATATTTGCTATTATATTATTTATTCTATATATATGATTATTTTTCTATATTTAAAATTTTCTGTTAAACATTTAATTTAAACTTAGCAATTTCATAATGATATTTTAAGGAATGCTATTCTTTTGAATTTTTTGTATGCAGACTGAAGAGGGTTAACAAAAAACCGAAAATGCTTTCTGCAATTTTATAGTTTTTACTTCTTTTTACCTGACTCAGTGCTACTCTTATTATTTATATCTGATATGATCAATAAAGAAAATGAGCAAGAAATTCATTAATTTAAACAAATTATAGTGAATAATTGATGAACAATGAAATAGTTTCTTTGCAAGATAAAAAAGTGGTAAGGATTTATGTATTTTGTTAAATCAAAAATAAGCAGAGAATTCATAAACTGAGGGATACCTGTAACTGAAATCCATATGGAGAGATTGAGTTACAGATAGTCCTCAACTTACAACCATTCAGTCAACCTAAATGCAATCAATCACTAAGCATTATGATTTATCAAACAAATTCACAAGCTTAATTCATATTTCATGCACAATGGCCTGATATTTTGTCAACATCCATTTTATATCTGATTCCTTTCATTTTATATTCATTAAGTTAATCACAACACTATTGTTCTATAACAAATAATGATGATGGGCACGCTATCATTATTAGAGGTATTACTTATAAGATATTTCTGATTTATAAACTATATTAACTTATGATATGAATGTTTAAACTAAAATCTATCACAAATCAGGGATAATCTGTCCTTTTTATAGATTTTTTTATATAGTTTGCATATTAGAACTAAAATATAATTTTGTGAGCACTGATTTTTGAAACAAAAATACAATATTAAATATTATATGACTCACTTGTTATTGATAATTTCTATCATCTATTGTTATAGGTATGGACTAGATTAATAACAATTGACTTTATCTATATTAAGAATCTTTGTAAATGATTTCTTTTTCCACAATTCATCCTTAGATCAAAATTGCTAGCATTTCAAATTACAATGCAAAAACAGGTATAAAGGGTATTATACTGCTTCTTTCCAGTCAAAAACAGTTTTACTGCTAAATAGTGCTGTAATTTATTTATTTTCAAATTACAATGTATATCGAAAACCGCTGTACTTAATTGCAATTTCCAATTTCTTTGTGAACTTTTGTCAGAAATAGAATTTGGTGAATTTTTTTGTAGAAATCTTTGAATTTTAAATAATTTTTGTACTGTTCAAATCAACAAATTCAAGTTATATTTCTTCAAGCTGCAGCATAATCTTTTTGTTATATTAATTTACAGCTTCATTTTTAATTTTCTCTTCTTATAAATCTGAACTTGTATTATATTTTAATTTCATTAGCCAGAATTTTAGCCATTCTGTACACTGAAGAAAGTTGAAACTTTAGATTTCTTGCTATTAACCTTATATCTTATTAAACAGGTCTTTTACTTTTTGAATATGATTTGAGATACATAACTCTTCTAATGCAGCATAAATTTTTATAGTAACTCAAATAGTTTTAGCAGATTCCTAATTGTGTAATTTTAAATTTTAATCAGTGCTCATAAATTATTTCACAATGTCAATGCATAATATTAACTTGACTGAAATATTGAAAAATCTCGTCAAAAAAATATTGAAATATCTCATTTCTCAAATCTCATCATATTACAAATACACAGAATTCTTTCAAAGAGCATCTTCTAAAAAGTATTATTAATTCAATAGACCACACCAATAAATCCAAAAATATTATATCCCATGTATAATATTTGCAAAATAAAGTAAACAGCCTTTATTATAAAATTCTCACTCTAATATAATACTCAAACATTTTCATAGTAAATAATTTGTAAAAGCTAAAGTGTAATCTTAAAACAAATACAATTAAGTTAGGGTTTAGTGTTTATTCCAGAGGTTCTCAAGTGTGGCCATAGTGACCATATGCAGCTACAGGAGCATTTAAATGTGGCCCCCAATACAATCATATTTACAACATTAAGCTTAGCTTGTGGTCTAATTAATGGTTAATTATGAAAATTTTCACTGTTTTGTTAAATCTTCTGAATGTATGAAACCTTATTTTTTGGCAGAGTGTCTATTTTCTAATGCAAAACAAATCATTTTTTACTACAATCTATTGATTTTTAATTTGAATTTTTAAATAATATAAGTAATATTATTTAAAAATTAATAAAAAGTAATTTTTCCTTATCAAAATTATGTTAACAGACAGAGTAACATATTTCATTCAGTTGTAAATCTTTTTCCAAAGTCAAAACAAACTCTTCCTGTTTTATTTGTAAATAGACTATGTGCTTTTATTATCTGGGGTGGTCCAACATCACTTGAAGGTGGTATGCAAATGAGGAGGCACACAAACAAGGACAATAAAACCTAACAGAAGTATGAAATATAATTCAACTTAAAAGGATTCTTAGTAACATATTATATAAAATTTTACTTCATATTCTAATTTTTTATATTCTCTGATATGTTTACTTGTTTTATTGTAATACTTTCTATCCAACAAAAGATATTTATTTTTTACAAATTTTTTTAATTGTATAATATGTAAATTATGACAATAAATAAATCAAAAATTCTGTCTTAAAAATTACTGATAAAGTAATTTGTTCTTTTTCTTAGAGAGAAAGATCGATAGTTTAGTAATCACTATATATTGCTATGCTAAGGTCAGAATTTGTGACATGCAGGTATCTCATTTTCAGTTATAACATAATCACATACTTGAAGAAATGAGTATTATTATTTTATCTTCTAATATTTATTTTGTAATTGTAACCATTAGTTAAAACTTAATAAATGGCTTAAATAAAAATCTAAAATCAGATAAACAATATACAGTAAGACCTCGTTTAATGCGGGGATTCATTCCAAAAATTCATTAAATGAGATTGTCTTAATATGTAAATAATGGGGATAGGTGAAACAGGACAGTGAATAAAAAAATATATGTGCCATTTTTTAAATTTTATTTTGTAATATGTATTATCACTATTGTATTGAATTAATAATTCATAGCAATAATGGGAATAGGTGAAATGGGACAGTGAATAAAAAAATATATATACATTTTTTTATTTTGTAAATACATAGCATTTTTTTATTTTATTTTGTAGCATGTATTATTACTATTATATTACATTAATATACTCTTCCGATCTAACATGTATTATTGCTATTGTATTACATTAATTATAGATTTAAATTGTAACATGTATTATTACTATTGTATTACATTAATTATAGACATTTTTTTATTGCTAATATCAATTTGTATTCATAAATCATTCATGAAAATAAAAAATATTTGAGTAAATAATTTATGTTTGTGATGAGGAAGAACCTTCCTCATTTGACACATTTGGTTTTTTTGTTAAGAAGTCATCTAACGTTGTTTGCCTTTTAATATTGTAACACAACCATCTTCCGAACACGTATCTAAGAACGAAGAATTTATTAAAAGTTTTCCTTTATAAATATGATTAAAAATTTAATTGTTTATTTGTACATGCTGCAAAGTGATGCAAAACTGACAACTGCAGCACCATGAAACAACAAACTATTTTTAGATATGATTAATTACCAAAATAAACATATTGATTGCATGAGTGATAAAATAATGGAAATTTCAAATGACAAAATTGTTTTTCCTCAGCTCCTTTTAATGCATTGCAAAATTTTATGAGTGCATCAGGAAGGAGCTAGTGATTTAAGAAAATTCTAGCTTTTCTATATTTTTTAAAAATTCTTTAATATTGGCATATTTTTTCCATGTCTCTCATATGCATGTAAATCAAAATGTAAAATCTTTTATATGATCAAAGATTTGCCAGTTCAATGACAATAGGTCTCCACCATGCCTTGGCACCAATTCATGATCTGCTATATTCCTAATAAATATCATTAAGCTATTAAAAATACTGTACATACATAGATGATGATTCATAATATTGTAGTTTTGGTTATATTTAAATATTAAATACTATATAAATAAAATCCTATATATACAGGGTGCATCAGCTAAATCTGGACAAAATAAACATTTTAATTAAACAAAATTTTATTTAACAAAAAGAATAAAATTATCAAAATTATCATTTGCACATTAATTTGGGATACCTTTAGATTAAAATTATTTGATGTAATTCCCTTCTGCCTCAATTACTGCCTCGATCCTTGACCGGAAATGATGACATGCCCTGTGCAACACCTGCTTGTCCAGGTTCGAAAACGCTGCCTCAAAAGCAGCCTGGAGAGATGCCACATTAGGATGTCTCGACCTATTAGAGACTCTTTCAACAACGCTCCATATGTAGTAGTCCAAAGGATTCAAATCTGGACTGTTAGAAGGCCAGAATTCTTTAGGAAGCAAGTTGCAGCAAGCAACTCTCTTTGTTTTAGAGGCATCAGACAGCATCTGTCATACTTTTATGATGTAGGACTTGTACCGTAGGTCCTCTTCTGCAATTCGACGCATTGTGGCTTCACTCCCACCCAATGTTTTTGCAAACTGCCTGATAGATTGCCCTGGGTTCTCCACACCCAATGTTTTTGCCAACTGCCTGAGAGATTGCCCTGGGTCCTGAGATGAGCTCTTGAGCCCTTTGGACAACTTCTGGTGTCCTTGACGATCTCCTCCCAGAATGGCTCTTCCTTGCCGGGTTGGCAGAACCTTCTTCAGACTTCTCTGAAGGGTTGGGCAGAACCTTTCAGACTTCTCTGAAGCTGCATATCTAGCAGCAACATCATAAATTGTCAGACTTCTCTGAAGCCGCATATCTAGCAGCAACATCATAAGCTGTCAACTTCTCTGAAGCCGCATATCTAGCAGCAACATCATAAACTGTCAATCTGAAGCCGCATATCTAGCAGCAACATCATAAACTGTCGATCTTGGATATATCTAGCAGATATCATAAACGTCGATCTTGGATAGTTAAAGAACCGAATTATTTCGGAAGGTGAATGTATCTTGGATAGTTAAAGAACTGAATTATTTCGGAAGGTGAACGTCCAGCCATAGTTAAAGAACTGAATTATTTCGGAAGGTGAACGTCCAGTGCGAAGTTAAAGAACTGAATTATTTCGGAAGGTGAACGTCCAGCGCGAAGGCCTTCGATTATAAAAGAACCGAATTATTTCGGAAGGTGAACGTCTAGCGCGAAGGCCTTCACCGAATTATTTCGGAAGGTGAACATCCAGCGCGAAGGCCTTCGATTATCGCTGCTTTCCAATTATATTCTGAACTCGATCTTAACTGATCAGCTATTTTGTACTTATCCTCAAACGCGTCGTCTATCTGGCTTACTAAAAACGTCAGCAGCATCAGTGCTGACGTAAAATATGGCGGGAAATTCAATTTGAAATTTGTCCGGATTTAGCTGACGCACCTGTATATCACATTGTCAGTATATTGTGTAATTTGCATTTGCATTTCTTCTTGATCTATTATAAAATATCTGTGAATATTTGTATTTAAGTATTGTTTCTACAAAAAATATTAATTTATTGTGCATTTCCCAAATAATATCGGAAATTTGTAGAGCAATCTTTTTTCACAAAAAACATAATGGCCACTACTCCTGTGTATTAGTTAATTTATTATATTAAATGCAATTGCAGCCATCCCTGATATAGTACTTATGACCAAACAATTTATGCTGTGAAGAGGTTGACTCTGACTTATCCTGGTTATTATTTTATTATGCTCTTTTATTATTTATTGTTACTTTCATTATTATTTAACGTATTATATTTTAGTTTAAGAGTTAACAAGAGTTAACTTACTTCCACATTCTCTGTCCTAATATTTAGTAATCACATGTTACGGAATGGACAGCCTTCTTCCAAATGAGCTCTCTTGGCCATTGACATCATCTAATCTAAATAAGTTACCACTAATCCGATGGGAGAAGATAAGAATGATCTCTTATCGATGTTTTGTTCGAGGTATAATTAAATTGTAAAGAGGATGACATGAATTGATTACTCTGTAAGCTAATAAATTTGATATTGTGACACAACTTTATGCAAATAAGCCAAGCTTGGGACTGGTAAGCCACTCAGTATAAAATCGTACATGTCCGTCGACACAGTGAGGTGTGCGTAATGACACGAAACTGGCTAAGTGACAATCAAATTTCTTGTAAAGGTCTACAATTGCTTGAAGTTTGTATCAATGGTGGAGGTATTAGAAATAAGTAATATTTAAGGTTATATTGATTTCTTGTTGTGAATATTTGATATCTTTGAATAGTTGAATTCTAATTAAATAAGTTTTGTTGATTATTTGATTGGTGCTTTATTATTGTTTAAATAAAGCTTTGTTACACTTTTGTAAGTGTTTTGAGTCTAATATATTTATATTTTTTGTTATTTAACTTGTTTTGAGAAATTATTCAATTAGTAGTATAAGTTTCTAACATCGTTTCATCGTTTTAGATCTAACACTTGCTTGATACTTCTAGTATCAAACAAGTGTTAGATCTGAAAGACAGATATTTCTGGTTGTTTGTTTTTTGTCGGTTAGATGTTAATTATTGTTTTGATTTAATATATCTATTTTAGGAAGCAGTAAAAGAACTGAGCTCAGGCCGAACTCTGGATTTGCAGAAGAAACCATTTTAGAACCATTAGGTTGTAATTAGTTATTATTATTATTATTATTGGTGTTTGTTAGAATTAGCAACTTTGCAATGCAATTTCTGATCATTTAGTAACTACAATATAATTTTTTTCAACATATTTGGGACATCAATTTTGGCTTTGGTGATGAAAGTTGTACTATTCAGCTTTCCATTCCCATCATTTGCAGAAAAATTCCCTTTATGTGTTTTAGTTTTAATTTTCTATTATTTAACTCTCAGTATAATATTTCTGTTGACATTCTGAAATGATAAAAGTGTTTAATATTTCTTTAACATTTCTGTTGAATAAGCACTTCAATAAAAATCATATTGTAAAAAAAAATCAGAATTTGCATTTGGAATATTTGCTTATAATGAAAATTATTCTAAATTGATTGATAAAATGTAATAAAAGTTATAGTAAAGAATTAAGCATTAGTTAGTGCTCTTTCTTAGTTATAGGCATGGCTTTAAAATTCAGTGAAAGTCTTGGTTGTTGTAGAGTTACATGAATGCAAACTACATATTGTTTGAAAATGCACATGGTTACAAGGCAATATGACTGCATTATGCTTCTTGTTCAACTTTAGTTCTACATCATGATATTTTGATACACTGACTAACATTTTGTCTTAAGTGCCCACTGGCATACATAGGATGCTAAAAGGCAAAGTTGTCTATTTAAAAAGAAATAAAAGTTATTATATAAGTTAATAAAATATATGTTGTATACATTTATAATAAAACTTATAGAGATCTGAACAATTGCAGCCTCCAGTAAGTTGTGGCAACTGCATCTGCAACCACAAAAATATTTTTCATAAGAACTGCTGGTTTATGCTATTATAGCAATTATAATTGTTATATCAATCCACACAGCTCCTAATGTATTTTTCACAAAATATGTTATATCTGCTATCTGACAAATTTCTTGCAGAATCTATCTATAACGTTGATTTTTGTCAAATTTAGATTATTATAATTGATCTTGCAAAAGATAAGCAATTCTCATAGGTCAAAAAATAAATAATAATTATCAAGCACTATGGTAACAGGAAAATTTATTTATTTAAAAAACATTCAGGAAAAGCACTTTCAGCTTTAATAAGACTATTTCAGTTCCATTCTATTTAAATTTAAGACAAAGAACAAATGCAGAATTTAAAAAATTTCATAGATCCAAACATTTAAATTTATGTTTTAACAATTATGTTTATATTAAATATATTTTATATTATTATACATGAATAATATAAAATAGAATAATAATAATAAAGTGTATAGATATTTTATTATTATTATACATGAATAATATAAAATAGAATAATAATAATAAAGTGTATAGTATTGAGTTATGAACTTAATTCATTCATAAGTTTTTGTTCATAACTCAGATATTGCTGTTATTGTGCCTTCATTTAACTACTGAAATAACTTTATATAGTATTTTGTAATATAATAGCAAACCCTTGTGCAGGATTGCCCAGTCAATTTATGGGTTTAGATGTAATTATGAATTAATTTTCTATTAATTTTTCAACTTCACATCTAATAATAATTAATTTGAATTTTAAATGAATTTTATATTATTATAAAATTAATTCATGGTTACATTTAAATTTATACAAAATACAACAGACTTTACTCAATTGCTTCATTTCTTCACAATTGGCTATGATTCAATCTATCACCAGCCATTTACAGATCTATCTAATCTGCCATCTACAGAGAGTAGCAAATTTAATCCCTGTAATGGCTGCAATGAAGTCAAATTTAGGTCACAGCAGACCAGCATTTTATGATGTTTTTCATTCTGTTTGTCATTTTACATAAACCAGTCTGACTGAAGATAAATTTTTGGTTTTAATTCTTAAAAATTAAGAGGATTTGTTTCATATAATGTAATTGAAATGATTCTTATATTACATTTCCTAAATTTGTAATTAATTATTGAAAAAGCAGTAATTGACAGTTACTTTTTTTTCTGAATTTCATAAATCTCATAATTTTCTGTAGGCTGTGAAGCTATCTCTAAAATTTTAAGTTCCTAGCATAACTGGAAGTGCCTAAACAATCCATGCAGAAACACAAATATAAATAGATAGTTACTTTGCTGTTTATAGTATAGATTTCACAACTAGATCAATCAAGTTTCTTATTTCAATCTAAAAGTTCCTATTATAAAACAAGAATTTTTTGTATAATCACCATCATCTTGAAATACAGTCATGATATATTAACTAACTATGCAATTTCACATTATTTCAGTTACTAGAACATTCTACTATTATAATGTTTAAAATTCTTGAAAAACTTTTGAAATTTACTGAAACTAAAATTGAGTTTGTAAGTAACTCAAGGAGCATCTATATTTTATATGAATTAATACGAGTAATCATTTTTACATTATTATACAACTTATTATTACAATATATTTATTTTCATATTAAATTACAGTATACTTCCTCTTATTTAGTGTATAATAACACTAAACCTATATCTTCATGAGATTTTCATCAAACTATGAACAAAAATAAATATGAAAAAGAATAAGTCATTTTGGAAGGAAAAAGTACTTGAAACTTTGAAAAAATATATCAAACAGCAAAATAATTCATCTGCCTTTGATATAATTCTTATTAAAAAAAAGGCATGATTTCACTGATATGTGATGAATTCATATTTTATTATGGTTTTTTCATAATATGTTCAATCAACAGATGATAAAGACAAATGAAGATTACTGATATTTAAGTAGATGTCTAATAAATATTTATGCATAATAGATATTTTTTAATTTAATTTACAACTTATAAATGGTATTTTGCATACATTTTTGGACTAACTAGTCACTCGTTTATCTGACTGGAGGTCTAATCCCATAAGGGCCAGTAAATCAACAATTTATTATAATTGTACATACAATATGCAATACTTTACTTTTTGTTTTTTAAACACCATATCCTTGATTGCAGAATGGTTTCCAACCAGCATTTCTTTTCTTTTTTAATATAGAAAGCTTCAACAGTTTTGCTTCTCTTACATTTATCAATAGTTTTTTTTGGATATTTCTGTATCTTTCCAATTTATTTAACACTGTTTTTATTACAACATTTAGTGTTGTCACTAAATGTTGTAGATATTTTTTAATTTAATTTACAACTTATAAATGGTATTTTGCATACATTTTTGGACTAACTAGTCACTCGTTTATCTGACTGGAGGTCTAATCCCATAAGGGCCAGTAAATCAACAATTTATTATAATTGTACATACAATATGCAATACTTTACTTTTTGTTTTTTAAACACCATATCCTTGATTGCAGAATGGTTTCCAACCAGCATTTCTTTTCTTTTTTAATATAGAAAGCTTCAACAGTTTTGCTTCTCTTACATTTATCAATAGTTTTTTTTGGATATTTCTGTATCTTTCCAATTTATTTAACACTGTTTTTATTACAACATTTAGTGTTGTCACTAAATGTTGTAATAAAAACAATGTTAAATAAATTGGAAAGATACAGAAATATCCAAAAAAACTATTGGTAAATGTAACACTGCCTATATATAAATTATTCTCTTAACATTGTTTACAATTTTTAACTCTTTTGTTTAATAAATCCCAATTTACCAATAACTTTTTAAAGAACTTTTTTGCTAACTATGTATTTAAATTCCCTTTAAAAATAACTTGCTTATGTTCTCTTATTTTTTTGTTTTAGTGATCAATTGATCTTTCCTATATATATATTCTTCATCCTGGCCATTAAACTGGTATAATATATATACCTGCTTTTATTTGTGGTTGTTATTTTACTTGTAATAAGTAAACTAATAAAACTAATAAAGTGAAAATTAAATAAAAAAAGTCATAAAATGAAAAAGATACTGTTTGTGAATATCTAAAAAGAGAGAAAGAATCCAAACAACCACAAACAAAATCAGGTATATATCAGTTAAAAACAAGACTAATGGCCAGGATGAGGAATACATAGGAAAGATCAACTGATCACTAAAAACAAAGAATAAGAGAAATAAGCAAAACATTTTCAAAAGAAATTTAACCCTTTAGTGATGTCATATTTATCCAAATGTGTTCAGTTTTATGGTGGGTTGTCAGCAACTGTTTTTATTAAAAAATTTTTTCGCTGTTTTTTAATCTACATCTTTCAATTGAATTAATGTTTTTTATTTCTAACATGTCTCTACTCTATAATACAATAAAAAAATCATTTTTCTATGTTTTTTTGGTGATATTTAATAAATTTTTATGTAGACACCTCCTTATCAAAATTATGCAAACAAACTAAAAGATTGAATTTCAGATAGCCCTAAATCTTTTCATGACATCAAAAAAAAAAATATGGTTCCTATTTCATTTGTAAACAGAAGATGGTGTTTACAAGTTCTGAATTCCAAGATCATTTGGAGGTGATGCATTTGTGGTAGTAGCATGCAAACAAGGGCAAATAACCTCTAGACAGGGTTGCAGAGTCGGATGCAAATGATCCGACTCCACCTTTTAACAAAAATCCAATTCAGACTCCCTAACATTTGTAAGGTCCAACTCCAACTCCCAACATTGGGCATTTTAAAATTCTGACTCCAAGTCCACCCAAAACCCTCTGACTCTGCAACTGTGCCTCTAGTACTAAATCACATATTATTCAAATTCAATCTCATATTTTAATTTTATCATATTCTTTGATATATTTTTATGTATATTTAGTAAAAATTTCCAATCAAAAACAAATTTTGTTTTTATGAATTTTTTATATCTGATGTATAATATGCAAATTACGATGATAAACAAATTCAAAAATTCAATTTCTCATGATAAAGTAATTTTTTTTTAACTTAAAGATAAAAGTTGAGTGTATATTAAACACTGTATATCATGATACTGGGGTCAGAATTTATGATATAAGGATACATCATTTCCGTTTAGAACTAAACAATCATTTCTTCAGGTATTATTTATTGATTTATCTTCTAACATTTATTTTTTACTTGTATAATTAAACAATTTCTATTAGAAACTTTATGAAATCTTTAATAAATTTATTAATATAATTAAAAGAAAAAGATAGCTGCACAAAGGAATATGTTAAATCATTATTCAAAATTTGATAAAGAGCTTAAATAAAAGTATGGAGTCAGATAAATAATATATTAAAGTATATGATAATAGGAAATTATATTTATTCAGAAAAACTTTTATCTAATCACAAATTTAATAGTTTGTTTACACACATTATAACATGACACAAAACAAGCAACAGCCACACTGCAAACCAATGTTCTATTTTTAGAAATTATTAATTATGAAAACCCAACTTATTTTCCATCATGACAGATTTCATGATGGATTGTCACCTATGGGTATTTTTTATTGGCTGATTTTGGTGCTTTGCAAAATGTAATGAATGCATTGGGACTTAACGATTTAGGAAAATTCTAATTTTTCCAAATTTTTCAAAAAAAATTTCAATCTTCCTAATGAGTTTGGTAAACTTCGGAGTCTCAATTCATGAAATCATTTACAAGTTAAATACATCTTTATCAAAAAGATTGTTCAAAGAAAACTGATTGAAATATTTGGATAAGTGTAAGAGAAGCAAAAACTACTCAAAACTTGTTATATTTAAAAAAGAAGAGATAAGAAACATTAATCAAATTGATAATGTACCTGAAACCATTCTACTATCATTATGTGATGTTTTAAAAACAAAAAGTAACTATAAGATATCATATGCACAATTAATACAAAAATATATGTAAATAATAAATTATATAATAATGTAAAAATAATTACTACCATATTAACTAGTGTGTTAAATTTGTTTGAAAGTTCCTGCCTTTAGTGCTACTGTGATTATTAGATAATTACTTGTATTAATTTAAATAAGATACACCATATTATTATATAAAATATATTTAATATAAGCATAACTATTAAACTATAAATTTAAATATTAGGAGATATGGAATTATGGTTGATCATTTCAATGAATTTAATAATGAATTTCAAGAAACTTTGATACGACATTGACTTGAACTTTGATGTATGATGATTTCATTAAAATTTAAAATTTTTCTTTTCTAATATAATTAGCAATTTATCCGCAGCATTTTTTTCATATTATATGTCAGTAGCATTGACATATCATATGAAAAAATGGCATTTGGTGATCAACAGCAAAAAAACAGTTTTTTCAAAGAATTATGATGTCCAAATGATATTATTTTTTGGAATTTCCATTTCTGTGTTCACTAAAATTGAAGTGTTCACTAAGTGAATATTCATTATAAATAAAATTATTAGCATACATCAAAATGCACATAGATTGGGACAAGCAAAATATCTTCACTATAGCCAAATATTCACTATAACAGAGTCCATTATATCCAGAATTGACTGTATTTAAATTCCATATTTCTTTTATATCTTAAATTTATAAATCAAACTTTAAGAGAAATATCCAAATAAAATCTAACTGCCAAATTAATCCTTTGATAGTTTTTAACAGAAATTTTAATAATTGGAAAGAATTTATACTAATGTTAGTGCTTTCTTGTAATTAATAAATACACTAATGATTAAATTAAGAATGGCTCTATTTATGAATTAATGATTAAACTACAATTTTTAATTAATTTATCTTAAGAAAAAATCTGCTAAGTGGCCTTGGTTATGACATTGGGACAGTTACCAAAGGTCCCTCGTTCGATCTCAAGCTGAGACAGATGTTCTCTACAGATAAACTAATTAAAAATTCAAGTGTAATCATTAATTCATAGACGGTACCATTCTTCATTTAATTATTAGTGTATTTATTAATTATGTGATGTTGATAATATTAGAATAAATTCTTTTCAATTATTAAAATTTCCATTAAAAGTATCAATTAATTAATTTGGTGGTTTAGATTCTATCTTAAATTTAAATAGAATGATACTGAAGATGGCTTATTAAAGCCCAAAGTGCTTTTTCTAAATAAGTTTTTTGGAGTAAATAAATGAATTTTTCCTGCTGTCAAAGTGCTTTAACTCATTATATTTCAAATGTATGGTAGATGAATAATAATCATCATCATCAATAAATAAGTACATTGTACACAGAGGGTATTGCTAATTGCTAATAAATTGGAGATTCCAAAAATCTGATAAACATATAAGGAAATTGCCTGTGTAGTGCCACAGTCTTATGTTTGCATCATTCAGAACAAAAGAATGTCTTTCTTTGTATTGCCAAATAACTTTTATATATTTGTCTTTTTTATATTAATAATATATGCAATATTCTTTTATATTTTAATATAATAAAACTTAAATTTTTGAATAACAGTATTTGTATAAATGATAAATTATTTGAATAATATTTGTACAAATGATAGTTTGTTATGTAAATAATGTAATAATATAAAAATGCCTTCAGAAATGTGTTAGCAGCTCATTCATTTCTGTTAGTCTTAAGTGTAACATCATTTTTGCTCTTAAGCTTCATCTATTTAATATTGTTTGTAGATGGATTTATCTTTTTTATAGTATAATGATGATGAATGTTTTTACATAAGGAACCACAACAGTTAATAAAATAATTACGAAATTGTAAGTCAAACTTGTGCTTAATAAATATGTTATCTACAATGATAGAAATTTACTTATGTGTATTTCTGTGTCTATACCTGGGAGTTTGATGGTGATATATTAATGTGCTTCGATTAGGAAGAATTATTATGTTTGACTTTGGTAATTTGGCAATGATGATGATGATTGTAGTAGATACCAGGCAAAAGAGTCAGCATAAATATTCAGGAAACTTTTCACTGATAACACTAAATCACAAGACAAAAATAACTGATGACAAAATAATAATGATTTTTCAATATTAATAAGATATAAAAACATATGACTAGTTATATAACAATAGAGATATTTCCTATCAATATTGTAAACATGAATACACTTAAATTACCATACACTTATACAAGAAATATTAACATACAAACATTATATGCAGTAATGAAAATTTATTCTAAAAAGAGGATGATCCAATATGGATCAAAAATGTTTCTTTTTAGAATAAATTTTCATTATTGCATATAGTGCTTGTACATTAATATTTTTAGAAGCAGAGTTTGAGTTAAAAACATATACTTATATATAAGCCAAGAACTTTTTCTGAAAAAAAAAAAAAAAAAAAAAAAAAAAGTGGAATTGTCTGGTAGAAGCTAAAAAAAAAAAAAAAAAAAAAAAAAAAACTACCCAAGGAGAGTTGACCTAAATTTGGGGCAGTCAAAATTTGGAAAATTTTTTAACGATAAATAAGATTCAAATAATATCTTGCCACATTTCTATTGGGACTTTATACCAGCTATACAATCTGCCATATTTGTTCCTAACAAAAATCATCATCATATTGATATTTTTAATTTTTTTTTTAAATCAAAATTATTTTATTTTTATTTTATTTTAAATTATTTTATTTTTATTGATGTGCATGATTGTACAGAATTTAGTATTTTTTTGGCATAGGAATCCACAGATTTATGTTGTCTCAGATTATATTGTCTTGAATTTATATCATTGCCCAAACCCAATTTATTAATCCAAGTGAGCAAATTCCTCTCTACATCATATTACTCTGCTTTTATGTTATTAATAAATTGGTATCTAAGCTGCAAATAATTTGAATCTCACATACATATAGGTTATTTTGTTTTCAAACACTTACTTATCTAATTCAATCCATCAGTCTAGGACAGTGGTTCTTAACCAGTGTTCCCCAGAATACTGGTTCTGTAAATGTGTTACAAGTGTTCTGTGAAATTATGAAAGCAAGGCCTACTTTAATGATCCTAGCATACTGCGCAGTATGCATTTTATAATGTATAGAAGATTCAATTTGCATTTTCGAATAAACTATTAAGCAGGCTTATCCACAAAAGCACTTAAATTTTGCTATAATTTTTGACATCATATTTGTGTGAGCTAGGCTTTTCAACATTAATGAACATAAAAAATTTAAAAACGTTAAAGATTTAGGAATATTGATGAAGAAATGAAGGTAGCTTATCACGGTATTAGACCTGACATTGTTCAAATCTGCAAAAGATAATTACCTCAGACATCGCATTAAACATGATTGAAAAATGTTCCATTTTTCTAAAAGAGTTACAGTTCTTAAGAATATATGTTTTTTTAATTAATGTTTTTTTTACTGTTATTTAATGTGTAATGTATAATTTTTAGTAAAATACATGTTTGTGCATATTTTTGTTGTTTGTTTTATGATCTTAGTGATAAAGTGTTTCGCAAATTTTCTTTACAATCAAAATGTTCCGTGGCTTTGAAAAGATTAAGCACCATTGGTTTAGGATTTGGATTCCATTGTAAATCTCTAAATGGAAAGCCAAACCATTTCCATCGATTTACAGTGATGAACAAATCAAATCAATCCAGAAAAATTAGGATGCAATTCATCCTAAAAAATATGGGATCAATTCCAGTCTCCATACCTTCAGATTTTTCAAAAAGAGTCTAGCATAACTTTTGAATCCCATTCTTCACCATGGGTATAGAAGATCCATAGTGAATACTGGAATAGTACCATTGTTTAATTACTTCTGGTAGAAAAGTAACATAAAACAATAAGGGAAGATCTCACTATAGGTGAGGGAAACCTGTAATATCTAGTATATAGACAGTAGTATAAAATTTAATAAGAAAACAGGATTGGAAGGTCTATGATATTCTAACTGCAGCAAAGATTATAGGGGATTCATAGATAGACGCTGTTGCCAAAACAATAAAGACTATCTGGAAGAAAGTTTGCCCTTTTTTCTTTGCAGATATTCAGGGATCAAATACCATTCCAAAAGTTGATCCTACTGCCTAAAACTAAAACTCCAAGTATTATGGAAACAAACTTGATTTTGTTGTTATTTCTGAAGATGTTTTCAATGTGCTGAACTCCAATAACAAGAACTAAATTCAATGATCTTGTTTAAATTTTGAAACAAAGCAATGCTTGAAGAATTCAATTTTAATCTGAGCCTGAAAAATTAGACTATTGCAATTTCAAAATTGATTGATGGGGTTAGACTCATTGAACTTGCATCAAAATTCTTGGAGACTTTGATGCAAATAAACAGAAAACAGCAACAAGGTAAATAATACAGAGGATGCTTGTTTGATTTTTTAGAAGAGAGAACTCTCTTTCAAAATTCAGCATTTGAATTACTCATGATCAAAAATTTGCTTTTTATTATTGGACAATAGCAATTTTCCAATATCATCTTGACGAACCTGAAGATGAACACATTTAGACAATGACATAGGTTGTTTGTAAGTATCAAGTTTTCTTGAGACAAAAGGAGCTTCTCTGCTGATTAAAAATGAGTTTAATTGCTTAAAGTCTTCACATTCCATATTGTGTACAGTATATTTGATAGATGTTTGATGTACAAGTTGCTGCCAGTCCCAAGGTGTAAGTATTGTTAGGTTTGGTGTTTTTTTTCTTTTCCTTTCTATATGACCATGAACTGTGTCAGCTTCCATATGGGTGTGGCCCTTTAACAAGAACATTAGATCTATTTGTTGAATCTGTGGGTAGGTTTTCAAAATCCAAAAAAAGAGACATATTCTTATTTTCATCATAACAATTATCTGTCTATATGGTAATTTCTTGAATGGTAGAGTCAGGTATTACACTATTTGCCCATTTTAACAGACACAAAGCCATTTCTTTTCTGCCACAAGTCCCTTTATTTTCATCCCACATCATGAAATGTGCTGATGAGTTAGAAGAATTACAAATAGTAAAGTTTAGTATCCATAGTTTCCTTTTATAAAAGCTAATACTGTTTGGTGATCAATAGTGTAGGTAAGCATTTCTGTAGATCACAAGTCAAAACTTTGTGTGTTTGATTTTCTTTAGAAAGCTTAGTGCCTGAACTTTTCAAATCATTCAGTTTTAAACTGGTAAGCTCTGAACGTAACCTCTAAATGTAATGAAGTAATGAAGACTCTTACCTGTATTATTTGTACAATATTGTTCTTCTAAAGCCAATTCTGTTAATCTGGCAGCACGAAAACATTGTCCGTACACCATTTTCAATTGTGTTTATGCATTTCCTAGTTTACAACAACATATGCCTACAATAACAACTAACTATAAAATCTAACTATGAAAATAGAAGTTAATATAGTGAACTAACAAATAGCTGACCCAATGACATCTAATAACATAGTGGTATATGGCACTTTGTCCAGATGGTGCTGTAGCCTTCGAGTACACAGAGGTATATGGCTTCAAGTCCACTTGATGCTGTTTGCCTCTAAACAAAATGTGACATGATGCCTTTTACATAGTAAATATCTCTGTTATTTATTGAAATAGGACTTAGTGCCCTATACCTCTGTATAGTGTAACAAAAGTACAGCAAACTAATAGCGTTATTCCAATATTGAAAAAAAATAAACATAGTGCCCTTTACCTCCAGCATACAGATATTATGTTGCTGATTTTTAATAAATTTTTATGTAATTTGATACCTTCTTATCAAAATTATATAAACAAACAATAGATCAAATTTCAAACAGCCCTAAATCTTTTACCAGCATCAAAACAAATGTGGTTTCTGTTTCATTTGTAAACAGAGGAGTGGATATTATGAGCTGAGAGATAGTTCAAGATCATTTGGAGGTGGTGCATCAGTGGGAGTGGCATCTGAACAAGGACAATGAAATATGATCTCCAAAGCATTCTTTATCTTTGATGGCTTTAAATTGCATATTATATCAAATTTAACTTCATATTCTAATTTCATCATGCTCTCTGATATGATTTTTATGTATATTTTGTAACAATTTCTATAAGTTGATTTTATTGTTTTATGAATATTTTTTAATCGGATTTAAAATATGCAAATTATGATGATAAATAGATTCAAAAATTTAATCTGTCATTACAATTAATGATGATAAAGTAATTTGTTATTTTTCTTAAAGAGAAAGATTGAATGTTTATTATTCTCTATATTCAATGATACTGGGGTCAGAATTTATGACATAAGAGTATGTCATTTTTGTATAGAACAAAAGAATCATTTCAGCTTTTGCTTATTAATTTATCTTCTAATATTTATTTTGTAATTTTATAGTTATGCATTAAACAAATTCTATTAGAAATTTTATAAAACCTTTAAGAAATTTATTACTATAAATAAAAGAAAGAAATAGCCGTGCACATGAATATGTTAAATCATCATTCAAAATTTAATGAATGGCTTAAATAAAAATCTGGGTTCAAATAAATAATATAAAAAAGGAACTAAAGCATTATGCAGAAAAATTTCTTTTATTACATAAAAGTAATGTTTTCGACCATTAACAACTGGTCTACATTAGCTAATGTTAACCATTATACAGAGAGCCGAGATATTTCTCCTTTCACAGAGAGCCGAGATATTTTGTGTAACGGTTAACATTAGCTGATGTAGACCAGTTGCTAATGGTCGAAAACGTTACTTTTATGTAATAAAAGAATTTTTTCTGCATAGTGCTTTAGTTCCTTTTTTATGCTGATTTGTAGCAGAATTTCTACAACTTTAGCAAATAAATAATATAATAAAGTTTATAAAAAATAAGGAAATTTGTTAAAAGTTTTTCTGAATAAATATAATCAGAAAGTTAATAGTTTGTTTTTATACTTCACAATGTGGCACAAAATCAGCAATGGCCTGCCACAAAACAATGGCCTATTTTTAGAAATTATTAACTATGAAAATTACAATATTTCGTAATGTGAGTGATTTCAAGAGGTCTATCAGCCTTTGGGAATTTGCTGATTTTGATGCTTCGCAAAATGTAATGAATGCAATGTAATGGGAAGAACTTAGTGAAAACTTTAATGTTTTCAATATCATATTATCATCATCATCAGTTACATCGAACTATAAACGGAATGCCAAGGGATTCTGTTAATTCGATATAACTGACGATAGTATATTCTGTACCAAAAACGTTTTTAAATTTATTAATATATAAATCCTTTATCCTTGACTGTTAATAGTACTTTTTGGATGTTTGAACTTTATAGTCAATAGAAGTAAGCAGTTTCTTAGCATAATTAAGTTTGATTTAGGTTTAGATATATATAATTATGTGTTATAGCTTAATTTGATTTATTTTAGTCATTCACTTTAATTTTTTGTTATTAAATAAATAAATAATCATTATTGTTGAATTTGCTTATCTGAGTCAATTTCCAATCCTGGACCTCTGCATTATGGATCCGTGTGCCGAATGCGACAAACTAAAATCCTGACAATTTGACATCTTTTACCAGTGCAATGCCCCCGCAGTCCTTACAAGAATATGATTTTACCAGTTTCCTAAATATGCTGAATATCAAGTAATATATATATAAACATATTAGGAGCAGTAACCAAATGATATGCTATTAAAAGAACTTCTATGCTACCAGAGGAAAAATAATTCTCTGAAAAAATTTGAATTATGCTTTGAATCATAAATGTTTTAATTATTTTACAATGCAAGTTTGGAAAAATGCAAACTGAAACAATGTTAAGTGGAGTCTGAGTGTGTATATTTAATTTAAAAACATTTATAAAATAAACATTTATTTACTTTTATTACCACACAAACCCTATTAATTTATAAATTCAGTGAGGAATAAAGTTTGCATAAAGCATTGAAGCAAATATATAATTAACAATTTCAGTTAAATATGATTGATTTTAGTGTTCACCATTATTAGTATCTAAATATCAATTCAACAATAACTGAAAACAATTTGTTTCTTCAATTTATATTATTTATGTATCTAAATTTTTACAATTTATGTAAAATGCCAAAAATTAATTCTAATAATAATAAGCATTTTTGTTTTTATTAATAAAATGTGCCAAATAATTGATGATCCAAATTCTCCATAAATTATATAAATTAAAATTAAACTGTGATATTAAACAATTATATTGCTATTAGTCTTTTATATCTTTTGGAAACTTGGTAATTCTACCACTAACACAAATAACGAGTAATACTAGCATTAACACAAGTAATCAATAATTCAAGAATTTATATAGGAATAATCAATTTATTATTTCTAAAAATAATTTTGTCCATTATACAGTGGATCAACATCACTTAAATAAATGGACAATTTAAATAAAATTTAAAGAACCCACAAAAATACACTATTATAAATATTGAAGGATCTAGATATTAAATAAAAGACAAGTAGCTTTTTTTAACATAGAACTATCAAGCAACCAATAAAGTTCTGTGGGATTTTCACATGATCAAATTGCATGTGCTCCTCACAGAATTCCTTCAGGGATAAGACAGATAAGAGGAAAGTAACATGTTAGTGAGTGTTTTATCTTTAGCCAGCTCGTAGCGGTCACCATAGTTAAACAGGGACATCAGTGAGAGCAGATCAAACATGGGAATCAAAGCTAGTGCAGCAGGAAGAAAAATATGCCAGGCATTTGATAGGGATGTGGTAAATAAGCAGACAGTACAACAGTGGTTTAACAAATTTAAGGATGGCAATGAATCCCTCCATGATGCACACAATCCTTCCAGGACATCCACAGGCCATAGACAACTAGGCACTCAAGGCAGCCACTGAGGCTGACAGTGGCCATTTACATGAAGCATTGGGAGAAGCATTCAATTGCAGTACAAAATCCATTTGACAACAACTCCATCAGCTTGGGAAACAAAAAAAGTGGATGATGGATCCCACGAGTTGACTGTGGCTCAGAAAGCAACATGAGCAAATGCCTGTTTTTCTTTGCTGTCTCATCAAAGGAAAGATCTGTTTCTAGACAGAGTGCTGACCTGCAATGAAAACTGGATTTTTTATAATACTCCACAGAATCATCCTCATTGGTTAGCACCACATGAACCCTCTCCTAAACAACCAAAACCACTACTGCATCAACAGAAGGCTATGCTCTGTGATTGGTGGACTGTTCAGGATATCATGCATTGTAAACTATTGCCACCTGGCCAAATAATCAATGAATTGTGTACTATCAGCAACTAGAATGTGTGCATGGAAAACTGAAAACTGTGGAGTCAGTACTTGTAAATTGCAGAGATGACATTCTGTTACAAGACAATGTGAAGCAACATGTTGCTAAGGTCACTCATAACACCATTATCTGACTTAATTGGGAAATACTAATGCATCCCCCATATTTCCAACACTGAATGTTCAGATTACCATTTGTTTCATTCATTAGACAACCAACTGTGAGGACGGCAGTTCCAAATCCTCATCGAGTTGATATACACAATGGAAAACTACTTTAGTTCATATTCTGCTAAGTTCTACCATTGTGGGATCCATAGTCTGCCCAACCATTGAAGACAGGTCGTTGCTGCTGATAGCGACTATTTCTGATTTCCAAAGCAACTGAAAACGTTTCATTAAAATTTTTAGTTATTATTTTCAATTGCTGTTTAGTGCTATTATTTTCAAATATTATTAATAGCAGTTAGTTAAAATAGTTGTTCATCCTGTAAATGACCACCTTTCTTCTTTATGAATTCCTGCATTTGTGAAAGCATGTCTCTCATAACTTGCTGCAATGTCTTAATGAAGATTGCTTGAATATCTTCATGAATCCTGGCTTCTAGTTTATTAATGCTGTGAGGATGATGAACCATAAAAAGAAATCACATATGAAAAGGTCTGGTGATCTCACAGGCCAAATGATGTCACCATTCCTGGTCATTATGTTGTTTCCATAAAGCTTTCATAAAGTAGCAATTGTTATTCTTGCAGTATGTACTGTAGTTCCATCCTACTGAACTAAAATCATGTGGACTTATTCACTGGATGGTTCTGTAGCTTGATACTGAGAAATGTTTGAATCAAGTTCACATACCATTCTAAAGTCACAGTTATTGTGAAGCCATTGTCATCCTCAAAAAAATATAGCTTGATAATTCCATTTGATAACACTGCACACCACACCACACTGTTACTTTTTCCCTATGTAATGGTTATTATAAAAGGCATGGTTGAACCATTTCCATTAACAGAACCATTCAGATGAAAGTTGCTTCATCTGACATCTAAATATTTTCTAGGAAATGTTTATTTTTATCAGATGTTGTTAAAAACTTTTTGGAAAAATAGCCCTTATTCAAAATTCTCTTTGCACAATTTCATAACAATCATTATTTTTATAAAATGTTTTTACAGCAAAAGCAATATAAACTATGAATTTGAAATTAAACATTCAAAATTGTCTGTTCCCATGCACCATTTTGTATAAAGATGTCCAAGATGTCAACTACAATTAGCTGTTCAATTTGCAGTATTTATAACTATCCTTGAAAATAACTTTTATCCAACACAATCTTCTTAATTGAAAATCATTTTGACATACTATGCTGATTATTCTTTTCAATTTGTAATCTCATAAATTGCTCTTACACTGGGCTGCCACACTAGAAGTAGGAATAAACCTGTTATATATTAGTGCTAATAATAAGATAATATGAATGATTCATCAAAAACTGCAATTATTGTATTTTTGAAAAATTCAGGAATGAACCAGAATATAGCAGATACAAATTCCTCCATTTTATAAAAATTTGCTTAAAGCCATTTTGTTTTTACAAAAAATCTACATTAATACCTGTTTTTGCTAACTGAAAGAAATCCAAAGAGAATTTTTGATTATATGAAAAAAGTTGATCAAATGGCCATTTGGTAATGCAATAGCTTGCTATCCTGGAATTCAATCAAAATCCTACATCTCCAGTTTTTCGAGAATTTTTTATCTGGTTCTGGGTTATTGAATCCCTTCCTTCAATCTTTCAGTTGACACCATCATGAGTGTTGACCAACCTGTGATGGTCTCTAAAAATCATTGCCACCAGATACAATATATCAAAGTGAAAGAAGAATACAGATCGCATTACTCATGTCAAGTACGTCATAGAAATTCTCCCCTCTGTGAAATATTCCCGACCCCTATTTCTACCACGGTAAGAACAGTCTACTTCATTACAAGCTGCTGTGCGGAGATTTTCCAGACTTTACAATCGAAACTACTTCCTGTAATACAGCCCCTACGGTAGATGTCAAAACCTTTCTGTCATAGACTGTACATCTTGCTTCATGTTATCATGTTTCATCTGTAGGGTAAAAATCCAACAGAACTTTATTGGTTTCCTTATACATCTTTCTCCATGTTGGATAGAGGATAACCTCAGGAGTACAGATACAACAAAAACGTCACAATTTGAATGCTTATATTCTTAAAACTATTAATTGTAGAGTAATAAATAATAAATCATTAGATAGCATATAGCAGGAATAGCTAAGCTTCATATCATTAAGAGCCATATAGGAGAATCTTATGAAATTCTAAAACATAAGGTCCAACTCTGGACAGTTTAAAAATCCGACTCCGACTCCACCCAAAAACCTGACTCTGTAACCCAGGATTGTAAAATCGGATGGCAAATGATCCAACTCAGACTCCACCTTTTAAAAAAAACCAATCAGATTCTCTAAAATTTGTAGGCCCGACTCCAACTCCCGACTCTGGGCAGTTTAAAATTCTGACTCCACCCAAAAACCTCCGACCCTGCAACTCTGGTTAAGATAGCATCATCTATTATTTAATAATCAAAATTTAATATTTGACTAATTTCCCAAAATAAAAATTTGCCTTAGCCTTGAATCAAACCAGGAATATTGGGTTATTGTTCCAATGCTTTAACCAATTAGACTATCAAAGTACTGGTAGATTTCATTTCAGGGAGTTTATATATTAATTAATTTGAATGGTTTAGAACAGGGGTGGCCAACCTATGGCGCTTGCGCCAAAAGTGGTGCATTGCATGATTAGAAGTGGCACACTGAACCCCAGAGAAAAAATTTTAAAAATCATAAATTTTTCATAAATCTGAAATGCCTGCATGTGCGCATTCAATTATAACACAAGAATAGCTGAATGGATTTTTATGAAACAATTTTTGTTTGTTAGGTGATTTATGTAGGAAGGTTTAAAGACAGATATTGCTTATTAGAAATTGATTTTAAATATTATAATTAGCGTAAATTACTTGATATAAAATCTAAGATGGAAGATTAGCACTATTTGAGCAACCTCATTGAGTTACCGTGGCCAAGTGACATGTTAGCTGGTCGATATCATTGGATTACTGTGATCGTAACTTTAGTAACTGAGCAGTCTCATGGGTTCGTAATGGCTACATGATTGTTGCATGTGACACCAATGAGCCTGCTCAATTACTAAATTAATGGCAGATATCGAATACTGTGTTGTATATTATTTCGTTGAACTATTGAACTTCAGATTTCATATTAAAAGATTTTAATCTTTTTCTAATTTTCTATTGATTATAGCTTACATTATCTTGTTTAACCATAATATGCTTATGTTAAACATTAAATTAGGCCTAGTGACCACGTGGCGTTTTTTCTTTTTTGCATATTTTACACCCTTTTCTAATCAGGGTACTGAGGGGCGGAGCAGTCCAACCATGGACTGCACCCATATCTGTGGAGGGTGGATGGTGAAGGAGGGGATCGCCGCTGGGCAGGCCCAGCACCCTGAAAAAACTTTTCTGGAGATACCAGACCCGGGATGCAAACCCTGGTCTTCCTGCATGGCACGTCAACAGCATTAACCACTCGGCCATCCAGTCCACATGGTGATATACTGTTAGAGATATCTAATTTATATATTTACATCTGTACATATAAATCTAACTGTTAAATATATCCATATTACCATATTTTAAAAGGGCTGAAAAGGGGTATAAGTTTGTATGGCGCATCTTAACTAAAAAATGAAAAAATTGACGCATAAACTATAAAAGGTTGGCCACCCCTGGTTTAGAATATATAGGCTAATCCAGTAATTTGGTGCTGTATTTTATTTATATATTATCAAAATATGTACTATTGCAATAATAATATAGTGTAAATGCATTTGAATGTTGTTTTTTTTTTAATGCCAGAGTGAAACCTGGATAAGCTGGAAAACTGTCCATGGTGGAAAAATTTTCTGGTACCTTGCAATTCCAGCTTAGACAGGTTTTACTGTACTTAAAGAGTCTCAATCAGTTTCTTTTTGGGTCAATGAGAGCCAATCAGTTTTTTGGTTAATCTTAACAATGGTTTCAAAATTATTTATTATATATTTTACATGCATTTATTTTGTTTAGATGCATACTATTTTCAAATAAATAAACAAATTATAAAATATATTATTTTTAAAATTTAAGTAGGTATTTGCTCTATATTAACTATTGACTTTCATGTTGTGGAGCTACATTGAAGATACCAAAGAGCTGCAATTTGGCCATCATTAGCATATAGAATGAAAATCCAGGGAAAATTATTATAAGAACCAACAAAAGTTGAAGAGTGATCATCAAAGGTTTCAAATGGAGATTAAGTAGAAACAAATAAGTGAGAGCAAGTGGTGTCACCACATACAAGAAAAATGGAGCCAGAACAATAGTGATGCCTAGCATACTACTGAAAGTAGGTAGTGAATATAATAGGTGATTTGCCTCAGACAAATATGGAGACATATTTGTCTATAAATAAACATAGATAATACTTTAATTACTACTTGCCTACTGCACTGGCAGAATCTGGTGCTTATTATTAATATAATAATCATGTAATAAGCATAATATAGTTCACTAAAAAATCCAAAAAACTTTCCAGGATAAATGTAAAAATCAAATAAGAAACAAGTACTTCAGGCAAAATAGTAACATTTCAGTTACAAACATTATCACTGTTATCAATCATTTCCATTATATGTAAAAGAATGTAAGTTAGTAATTCATACCAAAGAGAAACAGGTAGTGCATTAATTTAAACACAAAATCAAGTTATAAATATATGGATGTATAATTTTCTGATATTTGGAAATTAAGAAGATTGGAATGTTAATCATAAATTTATTATGTATCTAATTCATCTTTTGAATTAGGAAAACAAAGAAATTTAAATTCATTTTTTCGTATAGACACAATGAATAAATGAAAATCTTATAAAATGATGTTTATAGGAAAATAATTATATATCAGTTATCATTACCAATAAACTCAGATAGACTTCAGTTTTTCAGAAGAATGACACTTTCAAAGTGTCATTCTTCTTATCTTCAATTTCATCATCTATTCACACACTGAAAAAACTTCATGAGTTTAAAAAATAATGCAGTATGATTTTATACAAAAATATAGTTTCATTAAATTGCTCCTAATGACAAAATTGCTCTTAATAAAACTGGCATCCATATATCCAACACACTAAAATAACTTAATATACACTGTATCTCTTTAATTAGAGCAAGATTACAAAGTATGACAAATACTAGTCTTTCAGAAGACCAAAATTATTGAGCAGACTTCAAAATGGCAAAAATTTCTTTCTTATGGCAAGCAGCTTAGCATATGAGTCAATAGATTACTTCAGACTACAACAATACAACAAAAATATTACAAATACAGGTAGGCCTCGATTAGTGCAAGTTCGAATAATGCGATATTCAATTAGTGCGACTTATAAAAATGATACTGTTTTTTCAGTTAGTGCAAGCAAATATTCATTAATGTGAGTTGTAAGCATAGACCAGTCTTACTAACAAAGGTCCGTCCCCTTTAATGATGTCAAATGCGAGTTGTAAGCATAGACCAGTCTTACTAACAAAGCTTCGCCTCTTTTAAAATTGATACCATTTTTCAGTTAGTGCGAGCAAATATTCGATTAATTTTAAAAATGATACCGTTTTACACTTAGTGTGAGCAAATATTTGATTAATGCATATAGACCAGTCTTACTAACAAATGTCCGTCCCCTTTTATGATGTTAATTAACAAATTAATGTTTTTCACTTAGTGCAAGAAAATATTCGATTAATGCAAGTTGTAAGTATAGATCCAGTTAGTGAGAGCAAATATTCAATTAATGCGAGTTGTAAGCATAGACCATCTTACTAACAAAGCTCCGCCTCCTTTTATGATGTCAATTAACAAATTATCTTACTAACAAAGGTCCGTCCCCTTTTATGATGTCAATTAACAAATTAAAGTTACTAACAAAGATCCATCCCCTTTTATGATGTCAATTAACAAATTAATGATAAATATTCGATTAATGCGAGTTGTAAGCATAGACCAGTCTTACTAACATAGGTCCGTCCCCTTTTATGATGTCAATTAACAAATTAATGTTAATTTTCGTTTAGTCCATCCCCTTTTATGATGTCAATTAACAAATTAATGTTAATTTTCGGTCTTAATGCGAGTTGTAAGCATAGACCAGTTTTACTAACAAAGGTCCATTTTAATGCAAGTTGTAAGCATAGATCAGTCTTACTAACAAAGGTCCATCCCATTTTATGATGTCAATTAACAAATTAATGTTAATTAGTAAAACTGGACGAGGAGCAGTCCAAGAACGGTCACACGATTTTGAAATTATGATGTCAATTAACAAATTACCGTTAATATTCGGTTAGTAAAACCGGACGAGGAGCAGTCCAAGAACAGTCACTTGGCTTTGAAGGAGTGAAACACCAGAAAGATTCAAGAACAGTCACTTGGCTTTGAAGGGGTGAAACACCAGAAAGATGGCCAGTCACTTGGCTTTGAAGGGGTGAAACACCAGAAAGATGGGCTTTTTATGTTAGCTATTTAACATAACTATTATTCAGCTTTGTTATCGTATACATACAGCTAATAAAGATTCACAGCTCATTAAGTGAAAAAATTTGAATTTAATACCGTAGAACTTTCGGCTTAATTAAGCCATCATCAGCGGTTGAACTTTTTACAAATAAGAATAAATCATTAGAATACATTTAAAATTTGAAAATTAAATATTAAATATAACAATAAATATGAATAAATTATACAGGAAATATATATATTGTAATAATAAATTAATTATATTTTTTCGTTATAGTCTATATATATATAATCACGTAGCTGAGATTTCAACAATCTTTTAAATTATTATTGTTGGGCGGTGGAAAACCATGTTTAAGAAATATTTATTTTCATATTTAGTACATTGGAACCAATTAGAAAAGCTTTGAATATGCATAATATAAAACTTCCATACAAAAGGACTACAACTTTTGATATAATTAAAAACAATAAACCGATGCCGCAACCGGAAATGAAAGCTGGGGTTTATATCATTCCACTATATAACAATGACACAAACAGACAAGAAGTCTATATAGGTAGTACTATACGATCACTTAAAATTAGAATATTAGAACATAAAAAGGATATAGAAAAAGGAGAATTTAAAACGGCGCTTGTGAAAGCATTTTATAATTATAATATCGACATCCGATGGAATGAAGCAAAAATAGTACGAACGGTAAAAAATGTACGTGAAATTAAATGGGCAGAAACACTGGAGATTATAAATTATTCAAGAAAAATACATGTAATAAATGATAACACTCCTGAAATAATCTCAGCATCGTGGTTTTCCACTGCCTAGCAATAATAATTTAAAAGATTGTTGAAATCTCAGCTACATGATTGGATAACGATGGTTCCGCTGGAATGGATTACCGTCATTAACCAAGGTACCACTGTATTTATAAAAAATTTCTTTTTGATTCTGTGCAGTTGTTTTATTTTTTTCTTGTGTCCTATCAAAAAGGAAAAATAAAATGGAGATTTTTGGCATGTTTTATTTTTTTATTACCGAAAAAGTAAGAACACTGTTCAAGCAAGAAAAAAGTTATGTGAAGTGCAGGGAAATGTAAGGCTGTTCAAGCAAGAAAAAAGTTATGATGTGAAGTGTATGGAGATGTGTTAACAGAATGCCAGTGCCAAAACTGGTTTGCAAAATTTCATTCTAACAATTTTGATGTTAAAGATGCACTATGTGCTGGAAAGTTGATTGAAGCTGATGAGAAAATAAAGGTATAGGTTGAAGCAAACCACTGAATAACAACATGAGAAATTGTTGCAAGATTGAATTTTTTTAATTCAACTGTTCATAACCAGTTGAAATGTTGATATTTGGGTTCCACATGTTCTCAAAGAAAGATTTACTCTATTGCATAGACATTTGTGATTTGCTGCTCAAACGTGAAGAAAATGAATTCTTTCTGAAGCAGATCATAACTGTTGATGAAAAATAGATTGTTTACAACAAAGTTGAATGCAAGTGATCATGGAGAAGAAGAAATGAACTGGCTCAAAGCACTCCGAGACCCCATATTCATCAAAAAAATGATGCTCTTTGTTTGGTGGGATTTTAAGGGATTTGTTTTTTTGAGCTTCTTCCATACAATTCCACAAGTAATTCAGAAGTGTACTGCCACCAATTGGACAAATTGAGTGATTCCATCTAACAGAAGTGGCCAGAATTGATTAACAGAAAAGAATAGTGTTTTACCATAACAATGCCAAACTTCATATAAGTTTGATGACTTGACATAAGCTATTACAGCTTGGATGGGATGTGCTACCATACCCACCATATTTGCCATATCTGGCACCCTCCGATTACTTATTCCAGTCTTTACAGAATTTTTTGAGGGCAAAACACTTAATTTAAATGAGGATGTCAAAAATCACTTGGTTCAGTTTTTTGCAAGCAAAGATCAGAAATTCTACAAGCATGGAATCATGCTACTACCAGAAATATGGCAACATGTGTTGGACCAAAATGGTCAATATATAATTAAATAAAATATTTATATACAGTCAATTCTCGCTATTCACGGTAGTTACGTTCTGTAAATTCTTCGTGAATAAGGAATTAGCAAATAGTGAACCATTGTCGCTATGAGAAATATAGAGTTAGGTTCCTGCGAACCTTTCTTCCCAACATTTTCATACTTGGTTTATGTGTTTTTTTTCTGTTTAAAGACACCTTATTTAATATGTACTACATTATTTACAATTACAGTATATACTGTATTATAATTGCAGTAATCTTTATTTAATTTTTTAAAACATTAACTATGTAGTAAATAAAATCTTATTTTTGATTGCTAGTTTTTGATGTTGCAAGATGTTTGATGTGACAACTGACACATTGTCTTTCTGAACTGCGATTAAAACTGCATCAGCCTTGCTGCATCGCTTTTTGCCTCAGAACTTCCAAAATTTCAATGTATGGAACAAATGCGTAGAAAGTTAGGCACCTAAATTTGAGGTTGCATTTAAATTTGAGGTTGCATAGGGTCAAATTCTTCTATGGGACCTCTGGCCCTTGCTGCATCGCTTTTTGCCTCAGAACTTCCAAAATTTCAATGTATGGAACAAATGCTTAGGAAGTTAGGCACCTAAATTTGAGGTTGCATTTAAGCATAGGGTCAAATTCTTCTATGGGACCTCTGAACGATATGAACAGGCTTTTGGCCTACTTGCAGACTGTGGAGTGAGCAAGAATGGATATTGAGAAATTTTCCGGCAAACCGATTCAGAAACTACACTTGGTAACAAACAACTTCCTTTATTAGAGTGAGAGAGAGAGAGGGAGTTTATGTTGATAACAGTATTTTCGCCATTCAGCAGGAGTTCACTCAGAAACTACACTTGGTAACAAACAACTTCCTTTATTAGAGTGAGAGAGAGAGAGAGAGAAAGGGAGTTTATGTTGATAACAGTATTTTCGCCATTCAGCAGGAGTTCGCGACTAAGCACGAAAGCTCCGTGAATATTGATTTTGTGATTACAAATAAATTTCCGCGAATAGTCGAATACACGAATACAGAATCCACGAATAACAAGAATTGACTGTACTATAAAAAAATTGTCGTTCATTTTCATGAAAAAAAAACGAAATTACATTCCTAACAACCCAATAGATAAAAGATATCAATGTTATGATGCATTTAATTTTTGAATGCAGTTTTATTTTCCATAATAATTTTAATTTTTGTAAAGTGATTATATTATTATTGATTATTCAAAATTAAAAATATTACAGTATTTAATTTTGTTCATTTTTGAATTAAATCAATTTTTAAAATTTATTATATTTGAATCATAATTTATAGTAAAATATTTTATAATTACCTACCAAAATCTCTTGATAAAATGGAAAAAATTCAGAAAGTTCCCCTCTTTCCTTAATATCATTTAGCAGATTCAATTTCTGTACAGAAACTAGATTTGAATCTTCAATAACATCATCACCGACAACACAGTTAAAAAGCTTCTGAGTAAGTGGGGAAAGTCTTAAAGGCTCAATACCTTGTAATTTTTTTACATCTATAATAAAATTTAGGATGAATTAATATTCTTGCTTTAAAAGATTGAATAATATAAACCACATACTATACTATATGTTTAATTTAGAAAATCTTTACTATTAATAAGCTCTATTTTAATTTAAAAATTGAATTCTATTATCAAATATGTTTTAGTAGTACCAATTATAACAATCAATACATAAGACATTCTTTCATTAATAATATCAAACAGAATCAAATGATTTGAAATTTAGAATATTCTATGTCAGTGCTGTCCAATTATAATGAACCCAAGGGCCATAACTGTTTACTAGATATATGGAGGGCTGCAGTTACAAAAAAAGGGGGGAGGGGCTTTGGTATTTGATATGCTATTGTCTCAACAAATGAATCGCAAAAATATAATGCATTTTGGAAACAAATTTTTATTTCCAGATTAACAAATCTTATTACAAAATTATATTTACCAGATTGCATCCAATAAACATATTACATATTAACAAATAGTTATAAAATATAAAACATATTAACAAAAAGTTATAAAATATAAACAGTTAAAAAATATAAAAAAGTATATGTATCTATTCAATGTGATAAAGCAGCATTTACAAGGGCTGGGATATTTACATTTATTCCTGTTATAGCTAGCGACAGAATATGTAAAAGAGAAGAATCTCCAATTCTTAACTATTTTCATGTTAGAAAATGCACTTTCACAAAAATAAGTATCCAAACATTGATATTATTTTCTGACCAAAATCACAAAAGTTAGGAAAATGTTCATCAAACAAAGCAATTTACCCTTGCGATTTAATATGAAAAAGTCATTGGGCACTTCCAATTGGCAAGCAGCTTACTAATCGCTTCTCAGCAAACCGTCTTGTTAGAATGAGCAGCCTAACTAGATGGTTTGCTTACTTTGAATGACGTCATGAGTTGCTAAGTTCGCTGCTAAGCAAAGTCAGTGATCTGTTGGGTCGCTGACTTTGCTTAGCAGCAAATTAAAATCTAAAGAAGTTAAAAACTAGAGAAAAATTGATGTAATACACATTTATAGAATAATTAAAGCTAAATTTAAGAATTTAGCTTTAATTTTATAGTGAATAATTTAAGATGTTTTTTAAAATAATCTATGAAAAGTGTATGTATATATTTGATAAAGAAGTATTATATTCTACTATTCTTTGTACAGCATTTGTTAGTGATATTTCAACATAATCATCCATAATTTCATTTTGTAATAAGGCTAATAAGACTTTTTTCTGGTCAGCCATTTTTATGCTTACAAGACATTCAGTTAGACAGCGTGAGCTGTTTAAGCGATGACGTTTGCTAGGTAAGCGCTTGTTCAGCAAGGTCATCAAGTTGCTTGCCAACTGAAAGCACCCATTTTTCTCACTGCTCCTGATATATTCGATTTTCATTTTCTATTTTATGTTTTTTTTTCATTCATTTCACAAATGCAACAAACTCATGATAAAATAAAATTAATTAAAACGTAAAATAAAATTAAATTAAAATGTAAAATAAAATTAAAACAGAATTCTCACAATAATGGCAAACGTAAAATAAAATTAAATTAAAATGTAAAATAAAATTAAAACAGAATCTCACAATAATGACCACACAATCACTGAAATGGTGTGTGTTAGAAACCAAAAAATAACTTTAAAATACAGTTACAATTCAAAAATTTTTACTGAAATAGCTAAAACTAAAATTGATGTGATTAAGTCTTATAAAAGTGTGATATCATTGATAATTTGTTGATCATCAAATAATTACTAATAATTAAGAAAAACTAATTAATTGAGTTAATATAATTCAATTTCAGGATTCTTTTTATTAATCTTTTTAAAAAAAGTAATAAATAAAAGTGGAAAAAAACATTGAAAAGTGTTAAAGTTATGTGTGACAATAATTTTTATAGAAGAAAAAAAGGAGAAGCGAGTGAGAGGGGAGAATGTCATAAATTCTCTTTATGTTTATAGAGAGGACGTGGGAGGAAAATTCCTTTCTCTGTATATATATATCGTTTCAATAAATAGTTATCTTAGTCTGGTGTTAAAGTTGCATTGTGTTGTGTTTTTTCGAGTTAAATCTGGTCTTTTCTCCTTTAATATGGCCAATTTACAACAGGTTATGGGCCCAGGCTACGGGATACCGATATTTGATGGTACAAATTATAATAATTGGAAATTTAGGTTAATGATTGTCCTTGAAGAAAAAAATGTAGAATCAGAAGTGATAAAAGACAATTCAAAAATTTTTACTGAAATAGCTAAAACTAAAATTGATGTGATTAGTGTGGTGTCATTGATAATTTGTTGATCATCAAATAATTACTAATAATTAAGAAAAACTAATTAATTGAGTTAATATAATTCAATTTTAGGATTCTTTTTATTAATCTTTTTAAAAAAAGTAATAAATAAAAGTGGAAAAAAACATTGAAAAGTGTTAAAGTTATGTGTGACAATAATTTTTATAGAAGAAAAAAAGGAGAAGCGAGTGAGAGGGGAGAATGTCATAAATTCTCTTTATGTTTATAGAGAGGACGTGGGAGGAAAATTCCTTTCTCTGTATATATATATCGTTTCAATAAATAGTTATCTTAGTCTGGTGTTAAAGTTGC
>AYEL01059747.1:0-27910 GCA_000484575.1 Olivierus martensii | reverse complement strand
AGTAGATTAAGATGTGACAATGGAAAGGAATATGTTAATCAAGAATTTAATGAATACCTAAGAAAAAAGGGAATAAAGATAGAAAAAACTGTTCCTTATACGCCACAGAATAATTGAAAAGCAGAAAGGATGAACCGTACGCTGGTTAAGATGACACGTTGTATGCTTATTGATAGCAGTTTACCAAAACCATTTTGAATGGAAGCTATTCAAACCTCAGCTTATATTTTAAATCGATTACCTACAAACGATAAGCAGATACCAGCATATTTATGGTTTGGTGTGAAGCCTGATTTGAATAAAATTAGTCTTTGGTTGTACAGCTTATTTACATGTTCCAGAAAATAAAAGAAAGAAGCTAAATGAAAAAGCGGTAAAATGCAAATTAATAGGTTATGCACCTAATGGTTATCGGCTATATGGACAGAAAGTCATCATCGGAAGAGATATTATTTTTGATGAAAAGCAATGGGCCAGATATAGATTATAAGATGGCATCGATTGAAATAGATCAAGAATCCAAAAAAGAAAGAAATAATTGACGAAGAATCAGATGAAATACAGGAAAAATGAAGAGCTATAGATCAAGAATCCAAAAAAGAAAGAAATAATTGACGAAGAATCAGATGAAATACAGGAAAATGAAGAGCTATTAAAAAGGGAAGAAATAATGGTGCAAAGTCGCGGATTAGAGCGAATGCAATACAAGAGAGAGAGAAAACTACCAGTTTGGATGGATGATTATATTATTGCAATGAATGCTGAAATTGAAGATTTTCCAATGAATTATAAAGAAACATTGGAAATGGATGATCGGGAAAAATGGCAAGAAGCCATTTTTCGAGAGATTCAAGCACATCGTCTACGAATGGCAGCGCGCTCTCAGTTCGGTTTTTTTTTTGGGTCCCCCCTCGTATATATACACCTTTTCGTCTACGAATGGCAGCGCGCTCTCAGTTCGGTTTTTTTTGGGTCCCCCCTCGTATATATACACCTTTATACCATATGCTAGCAGTATTAGGTTTTGTGTGTTATTTGGCATGATTTGGTGAATTATTTATGGGTCTGGAAATGTTCAAAAATTTTTCCTGTATAAAGTAATAGTAATTGCATCTTTGCTTTTCATCATTTTGACTTATGAAAGGTTTCATAGGAATGTTCAACTTTCATAAAGCGAGGAGCCTATATATATATATATATATATATAAATGTAGTTTCCTATATATGTCATAATAGTCCAAAATAGAATTTTTGATGTGTGTATAAGAACTAATACATGTTCAATATTAAGTTTTGGAACCTACTTTATAAGGGCATTCTGAATGCAATATTCCTGAATGCAGAGAGTTGAGCTGTTTCTCCCTTTATTTTTTGGTTCACTTACCTTGCAAATCTGCATTCTCTTCAACAAATGCTATTAAGACAAAACATCACTCTTGTGTGATAGATTAGTATTTGACATTGTTTTCAAAATGAAATAAGTTTCTTTGAACCACAACATGAAAAATTTGCTACAGATATGCAGTGCCAGATTTTGGAAGCATCTTTCAAAAAATATTATTCTAATTAATATTCATTTATGATTATATTTCATGTTAACTTGATTGGTTTCATAAATTCCTCCATTCTTATTCTATTTACACAGTGATCAGTTAACAGTTAACAAACAGTTTTGTGAAAGATTTTTATGTTCGGACAATGAACACATATTCAGATAATGAACACCTCACAGAACAAACTGTGGGACCTGCAGACTAATGGAATGACAGGCTTAGGCCTTGCGTGTTCGTGAACTTATGGATAACGATGGGAGAACAGTGGTTTTCCCAATTAAAATGAACTCCAAGACAACTTAAAACAAATCAAAGATTTATTAAAAGAGATAAAGAAGAGTTTTTACAATTTTTTGGTCTTAGAATGGCACCCAAACCAGGATGAGATCAATAGGCTTGGGATCTCTATGATTACAATGCTATTAATCACTTCTGAAAAATCATGAAGAAGAGAGAAAAGCAATCAACATTGGACAGATTCTTTTAATGTGTCACAAACAGAAAAAAACACGATAATGAAAATGCAAGACTGTGGATGAAAATGACTGCAAATGTATAATTGTTATTTCATATAAATAAATGCAGTAAGAAATTATATAATTTTTTATTTTTCTGAGTCTCCAGAATGAATTAATGAATTTCAAAATCCCATAAAAATCTATGGTAAATTGATGATCAGTTAACAAACAATTCAGGTAGTAAGCATCATCATTGAACAGATTGTTAGTTAACTGATCACCCACACTATACTATTTTATGTACCACTGAAGGATCATTATTTGTTTAAAATATATTTAAACTAATATTTTTATGCTATTATTTAAAATATTCATATAATATTCCTCAATTTATGTATATCTAACTTCCATAAATTAGAATTTGCATAAAATATTTTCCATTCTTTTTTGGAATACAGAGTTTAAACATTTACAGTGAGTCTTTGATTTATGCTGTTTTGACTTGTGATTTCAGAGATACATGAATGCCAAAATTTTTTTTATTTTTGCTGAATTTCATAAAACAGGAATGGAAAATTCATCAAACAATTTACTTTTTGTAAATATCACTTATGTCCCTAAATTGTTTTATCTACGTTTAAAGTATGTTCATAAATGTCATTTGGGCATTGTTTGCTAATGCATCCATTCCTGTATATTGAATTTAAGCATTATTGGATTTATGCAGAAATTTTTTGGATGAACTGCATAAATTGGGGACCTACTATATTATATTTGTAAGTTACAAATCCTAATATGATGGTTTGCAACATTTCAAAGTTTGTGTTAATTGATTTATGTTAAATGTTAATTTATATCAATTAAAATTTTCTGGACTTTGACATTTAATATTTGTTAGGAACCACTTAATCCTTATGTCTGGTTTTTTGATCTTCCAGAATTATCATGTCTGATTTTATAATTCTTTTCTATTTTTTTCCCTTAACTTCTGAAATCAGATCATGACAGATAACTAGACTGACTGATAACTCAATATTAGATTTTTGTTTCTTTAAATATTAAGCTGTCTTTTCCATAATAAGATCAAAATAGTTGATTTATTAGTTTTAGTTAAGCTGGTTAGGAATAAATACTTAAAAAATCTGAAAAGCACTGTATAGCCTGTCTTTAGCAGCCATATTTATTCAGCAAGATATTTGCATATCACTATAATGTCATTTACATTACTTACATACTATTGATACTTCCATTTTCTTTTTCAAGTATTATACAGTAATAATTACAAACAATTATATATTTCATTATAACGTTTTCGAACCATATGCGGTTCCTCATCAGTGCCCCACATACAAAATAGAACATTCTGTTCTATTTTGTATGTGGAAAGAATTCCCTTTTATGATGTCAATTAACAAATTAATGTTAATTTTCGGTTAGTAAAACCGGATGTGGAGCAGTCCAAGAACAGTCTTTAGTCTGTTCATCGAGGAAAGACTCCTGTGTTTGTTGTTGAGGGAAGACACTCTGAACTCTTTGTTCTCATTGGGGAACATTCCTTATTGTTCATAGAGAAAAGACTCTCTGCACACTCCTTCCTTCGCTCTTATATCAGCGAAAATCTATATATACATATAACGGGTTCTTGCTTTGAAGGGGTAAAACACCAGAAAGATGGGCTTTTTTGCCATTGTTATTTTATTTATATTTTTGTGTTTTGATTTTTTATGTAAATTTAAACTTTTGTTAAAAAATAAACATTATTTTTTTATTTTAACTTTTGTTAAACAGACATTACTATTATTCAGCTTTGTTATGGTAAAGATTTTTATTGATTAAAAAATTGATAAAAATTTATTTTTATTTTGGGAGAATTTTCGCTTTTAAAAAGTATCGAAATGGATAAAAGGAGGAACACTTTTTAATGATGGTATGAGATGTAATTTAGATGATGAAAATGATGTAAAATATGAAAATAAATATTTCTTAACAGATAGTATTGTGGTTATTCATCGTGAGATTGGCTAATGGCTTGTAAGCAGAGGTTAAAGTCTTGACTTGGTGGAAAGTACAGGGAGATGACAAAAATATCCAGATCTTTTTTTTCATCACAGCGACCATGATGAAATTGCCAGAAAGCTGTGGGATGTAGCTTATATCAATATTATCATTGGTTGCAATTATACCAGTCCAAGTAGTATTTTCTGTGCTGGTCTGTTGTTACTACCACTTGCCGAAGCATACTTGTACGCCACTTGCCGAAGCCGGTGATTTTGTTATTTTATTTAATATTCCTTTTATACAATGCTTTTGCTTGTTTTCTTTCTCCAGACCAAACTTTGAATTATTCTTTACATGAAATTAACAAACTATCGATTTACTGATTCAGTTATATAGGTAATAATAATAATAATAATTATTATTATTATTTTAAAATAAAAATAACTATAATTTCTGAAATAAATATTTGAATTCTGAAATGTTATTTAAATGAAACGTTTATATAGCCTCAGCGTGCTGAATACAAACTGAACCCTGAGGCTGGGGAATAGCCAACATTTTTCAATTGAAAAGCCAGAAATTGAAGTCAAATAACAAAAAGAAGTATACAAAATAAATAGGAAGTAAATTATGATAATTTAAAACAAAATTTATAATGAGATTGGGATTTAGTTTTCTAAAAGACACAATTAAAGATTCAAAGTGAGAGAAAATAGTAATGGCAAAACTTCCAGTTCCAGGAGTTTGCATATGCACAGAAACATGGACTTCATATGCTTATTCCTTTATTATATATCATATAAAATAAAAAGCAAAATTAAATGTGAAATAGTTTATACTTATCTATATTTTTTTAGTTGATACATATTTATTAAATTTTCATTAGTTTTATTTATATTGTTTGTATTTTGATTTTGTATGTAAATTTAAACTTTTGTTAAAAAACAAACATTATTTTTTATTTTAAGTTCATTTAAGTTGCATCATCCAGGTACAACTTTTTATTTTGCTACTGATTCACAAGATGATATGACTAAGTATGTTTTACAGTATCTCATTCTTTTAAGTCACTAACAAATCTTATTTAAAAAGTTATTGAATATTAATATTATAAAATTAAACAAAACTTAATTGTAAAATATAGATGGATGAACAAAATGGGATTAGCTGCAATTTCCTACAATGCAACATTAGATGAAACAACTAGTGGTTTCTCTAAAATTGAAAGACTTGGATCTGGTGGAAGTATGTGTTTGTATATATAGTATTTAATTTTTATCATTTGTTCTTATTTATGAAATTTTTTTATGCTTTAAATATTTCAGATGCCTATTATAGTGAAACTGAAGATGAAAGTGAAGATAGTCCTATTGGTTCTACTTGTTTATATAGTCGTGAAAGTTCCCCTTGTTCCACTTTATCTGGAAATTCAAAAACAAATCAGTATTATGACTATCTTCATGATGACATGGTTCATCAATCAATGGTATCATTACACAATTATACAACTGTGGATGGACGGCAAACAATGAAACATCATCAGTCAAAACAAACAAGGGGCTCATCTAGTAAACAAATCAAGCATTCTGGCAATTTAGCAAAATATGAAGACTTTCAGACAGATAAAGATGATGAGTTAAAATGCATTCAAAATTTCCGTTCAGGTTATATGAGATCATTTAGTTGTACTGATGCTCCTTCACATTATATTCAACATCATTTTTCTGAAAAACATGCTGTTCATCCAACATCTGCTTTTCCTCGTAAAATGAGTTATCAGGAAGTGTCAAATACTGGAACATTTGGAAACGAAGGAAGATATGCAAATACAGCTCATCGTCTTTCTGGACAGTGGTCTAATATAGAAGATAAATTACATGATTTTTCCACCAGTTCTTTGGGAAGACAGAGAGTTTTGGTTAAAGAGATAACTCCAGGCCTTGTAGCAAGAATGACAGGTTCATATAATAATCTAAGTCAGAATCAGATTCAAACTGCATTAATTGAGAGAAAGAAATCCAAAGAGCAGTCAGCTCCAATTCCAGGTTATGTAGCTAAATTATCTGGATCATTTGATCAGTTGGCAAAATGTGGACAAAAATTATCAATGAGTTCATTTGAAAAGAATAAAGATAAAGAAATAATCCAAGAAAAATCCAAAGAAGATAATACAAAAAGTAGTAATCTTGATAAAACTTGTACTAATGAAGATGATAAATCAGAAAAATTTGTTAGTATGCTAGATAAAGAATATTATAGATTATATGGGAAGAAAAAGCCATCTACCATATCTGTACCAGCTAATTTCAGTAATGGAAAGAATCATATAAAGATGATAAAGGATCACAGTAATAATAATAATACAAATAATTATGAATCTATCAAATCTTCAGTTTCCACTTATAATAAACAGATATTTCTAAAATCATCAAATGGTCAAAATTTAATAAATTACAGTAAACAAAAAAGCACAAATTTAACATATGATAATGAGCCATTATCACAGTCAACATCAAATGTTTCTTCACAAGATAATTCTATGAACATTTATACCAAAAGTGATAATGGTCCAGAAAATTTTCAGTTTGAGCAGATAGATTCCACTCAAAACTTAAAAGCTTCAACAGATAAATTAACACATACACAAATTATCAGTGTGCATAATAGTCAAAGACGGACATCTAAAGACAATTTGCCAGAATATACTGATCTTCCCTCTAAATCTTCTTTTAAATTTTTTGGTTCCCCAAAGTTTATGAAAAAATTTACTTCGCCTAAACCTCAGAAAAAAAACAACTTTAAAAATAAATTTACTAAATCAGAAGAACGATTTGGATCACCTCTTCCTGAGCGAAAATTTTTAGGGTCACCCAAACTTGCAAGAGCAATTTTTGGTTCTCCAAAAGTTGAGCATAAACCTGTCGCAATGTCTTCAGCTGCTGTACAAACAGAAAAATCTTTTAATCCATCTTGCCAGACTGAAGTTCCTACAAAATTAGTAAGGATTCAAAAAACTGATGACTCCCATCAAGAACTAATTGATGAATGTCTCAAAACCAGTAGTAATAGTAGTCTTAATAGTAGTGCTTCGGGAAGTGCAATCTCATCCACTGGAAGTTCACACTATTATGTAGAAACTAGAATTCGCCCACAAATTACTATTAGTTTGCCGTTAGTAACAGAAAGCAATAATGATGACAGGCCTCCTACTCCAGAAACTCCACGCACACCAAAACCTACAATGGGCATAGCAATGATTGGGAAAAGAAGAACTTCAAGTATTACTAATGAAGGAATTAGAATAGGAAAAAGCAATGAACAAATAAGAGATGATTCTACTCAATATGAAAGGAATGAAATTACATTTGACGTTAATAAAAATCAAGGTAATTGTTATAATTTTTTTTTTTGAGAGTAGAGAAACTTCTCACACAGGAAAAAATGTAAAACTAATTAATTAAATCAAGTCTGATTTATTTAAGCTTAAAATAGAAGTTAAATAGATATGAAAAAAATCTCTATATTTGAGAATTTTCTTATATTTATCAGCAAGTAATTATTAATAATTATACAGGATGAAGAAAAACTTTGTCGTAAAATTTTGTGTAATGATAGCGGGCCTCAAAACAAGTTGAAAATGTCTAATGAACATAGGGGTTAAATGGCATTGTTTTTGAGTTATAACCTTTAAAAGTTAACCAATCACCATCGAGTATACAAAGCATCACAACACATTGCATTGTCAAGACGCATCACATTGCGTTGCTCACCTTCTTACTACCCAGTATTAAGTAGGAGAGCAACACAATGCAATTTCGTCTTGGCAGCGTGACACATCATGTGTGCTCAATAGTGATTGGCTAGCTTTAAAGGGTTATAACTTGAAAACAATGCCATTTAGACCATATGTTTAACATTAGACATTTTCGATTTGTTTCAAGGCCCCCCTAGACATTTTCGATTTGTTTCAAGTACATAAAATTTTACAACGAAGTTTTTCTTCACCCTGAATATGTTTTATATAAATCCAGAGTTTGTGCTCTAAATTAAACCATGATAGATAATGATATTCTATTAAATCCATTTAAATTTCATGACATTATATAAAACGTTTAGGATTATCATCATTATTTTGCAAAATAAGCTCTGTGTCAAATTGTAAATACAGGTAGGCCTCGATTGCAGTGCAATGTCATCAGTTGTTTACCGCAAATGCTTAATTGAATTATTGAATGGGAACAAATCTGTATGGTTAACTGTCCAGGTAAAATTTTACAATCCTAAAAAGAACACAAATATCATAATGGCAATATCTAAATAGATAGAAAATGAAACTGATTTTTAATTTTTCTAATAATAATTACCTAGATGATAATGGGTTAGTTAAAATAATCAAGAATAAATAATAATTAGAAAATTGTTGTTGTTATATTTATCAGGGATAATTATCATATTATCACAAAGATTGTAATTTTATATTGGCTTTTGCATTATAGCACTACATTAAACATTATAGTTACACAATATGACTGTATGACAGCATCATTAAGGAACTTCTGTCTTTCATAGATGGTCTTATGAAGACTATATAAACTTGTAGACTATACATCAGTTTGTCTTTTTGCATAAATTGAATAATTGACTTCATAATCAATAATTTGATTAAATGTAAAAATTATTATAGTAAAAAATACTGGTTGGTTTTGTGGTACTCATTGTGATTGAATAAATATAAGAAAACTCAATGTATTTTCTATCATTATATATTTTCTTGTATTTAAAAATACTGGTATTAAATAATATGGAATACAGCATTTTGATGTATTAAAATACTATTATTAATCATTACAGTATTGTTTATCATCAATAAGAATCTATATTCATATAACATTAAAAACATCATTAAAATATTGTTGGAAATATAGAAAACTTGTTTTATTTATCAGTGTTTTTTTCTTTAAACACAGATATGAAATATATAATTTTTTAGTAAAACTGATACAATTCTATGGATGGCAAAACACATTTTTGGAATAAATAATACAATCTTGCTGAATATATTAGTTGTTTATTATTTTTATTTTATAGTAAGAGCACTTTCTTGTTGGATTTTTAATTTTGTTCATTAAGTAACAGAAATATGATATAAATATTCTACATTCATATCTTAAAAGTATATTTCATATATTTTATAAATAATAAAGACAAAAATGATCAGATTTTACTCACTATATTTAGAAAATTGTTCCATTATAAACAAAAAATTTTTATGTAAAATATATGTAGACCAAACTTGGAATTAATATTTCATTATTATAATTGATATTTTTATATCAGTACTTATTAAATTGAGTATTACTTTAATTTTCCTTAATTGTTGGTTGCAAATAAAATTGTTACCTTGAATCCAAAATAAAGGGATTTTATTTTATAGTGAAATAGAATTAAGTATGGTAAAACTATTTGTGAATTTTTATTAATTTTATAAAATCAAGCAATTATCAAAACAAGAATTTCTCAGAAATTTAAAAATTCTTTTGCAGTTTTAATATAAGTGTTTTGATTTTTTGTAATTTAGTAATATCTGTTTAATTAATAAATTGATGTTTATAAAATATTTATTAAATGATATAAATTTGTGATTTTATACTTTTATATTTTTCTCTTTGCTTCAGAAAAGAAAATTATAAAAATTTGAAAATTTACTTTCACTTGATAATAGTTACATTAATCAATAGCTAATAGCATATGAAACAGTGTAAAGTAGATTACACATAGCTCCAGCTCATGGAATTTGGAAATGAACTTATTCCAGTTTGTGACGTTTTCCCACACAACTAACTTGGACAGACTATACCAACACCAACTCCTACAATTTTTATTTTGTCGACACTGACTCCTCTGATAGTAAACACGTACAAATGATTTTTTAGAACACATTTTTATTCAATATTTATTACTGAAAAATTATTTATTCATCTGAAAAAGAAAATAATTATTTAATACATTTTTTAAATTTAAAACCAATAAATTATGAGCAATGAGAAAGTTATTGCTGACACCGACACTGACTCTGACTCCCCAGCCTTGAATGTAGGATATGGAAAACAAGTAAATGAAATTACAAGATGGCATATTTAAGGATAGCAACTATAAATCCACATACTATCCATTACTAATCAAGAATCCTTTAAATTATATTTGTAATATCATCTCTTTCAGTTTTAATTGAATACATTATATTTTAATATCATTCTTCTTCCAAAAAATTGTTTTAAAAACTCCTTAATTTAGTTATAATTTGAGTTATAGGGTAGTTTGGAAAGTAATTTCGTTTTTTCATTCCATGTTTGTAGAATTTCTGTTCTTTGCTTGCAAAAAACTGAACCAAGTGATTTTTGAACATGTTCATTTAAACTAAATGTTTTGCTATCTAAAGAATTCTTTAAAGACTGGAACAAATAATAATTGGAAGGTGCTGGATCTGACAAACATGGTGGGTATGGTTTCCATGAAAATGAACGGCAATTTTTTATAGTATATAAATATTTTATTTAATTATATATTGATTTTTTTGATCCAATACATTTTGCCATCTTTTTGGTAGTAGCATGATTCCATGCTCAGAATTTCTGTTCTTTGCTTGCAAAAAACTGAACCAAGTGATTTTTGACAGGTTCATTTGAACTAAATGTTTTGCCATCTAAAGAATTCTTTAAGACCGGAACAAATAATAATCGGAAGGTGCCTGATCTGGCAAGCATGGTGAGTGTGATAGCATATCCCATCGAAGCTATAACAGCTTCTGGCGAGTCATCAAACTTGTATGAAGTCTGGCAATATGATGGTGAAACACTATGCCTTTTCTGTTGATGAATTCTAGCCTCTTCTGTATGATGGAATCACTCATTTTGTCCAATTGGTGGCAGTACACTTCTAAATTAATTGTGGAATTTTCTGGTAGAAGCTCAAAAAAACAATTCCACTGAAATCCCACCAAACAAAGAGCATCACTTTTTTGATGAATATCTGCTTTTTCAAAGTGCTTTGAAGTAGTCATCTCTTCTTCTCCAATGGGGTCTAGGAGTGCTTTGAGCCAGTTCATTTCTTCTGCTCCATGACCACTTGCATTCAACATTGTAAACAATCCATTTTTCATCACTAGTTATGATTTGCTTCAGAAATAGATCATTTTCTTGATGATTGAGTTTTCTGAATGAAAATTTTTTTTCTAAATTTATTGAATTCTTAATTTTCTTAGTAGAATAATATTTTAAAATTTTGAGTATACCAATTGTCATTCATTTCTGTATTCCACTACAGAATGCAAATTTTATCTTCCTGTATATTTAAAAAGCTGTATGCACCAATTTTATTTTTCATTTTATTTCAAATATAATGTAAATTCTTAATTTACAAATTGATTTTTTTTTATTTGTTTCTCATTTATTTTGCTTTTATATTCATATGAAAGGAAATGCTGATTTTATATCACATATAAAAAATCAAAATGTGGAGTTTAAAAATGCAAAAATTAATTTGTAAATTAACATTTAATATTTTTATATTTACAAATATAGTTCTTAAGAATGCTAGACTATATGATTTACATTGTATTTATATTTTCATAATAATGAAACAAAAGTAAAGTAATAAAGCCATGAATACATAAATTACTTTTGTTGTTGTTATATATTATCAATGTAAATTTTATAAATTATTTGGAGATAATTAAACAACTATCTGACTTTTAAGGCTAAATATGCTCAGTTATGTGACAAAATATAAATATCATAAAATGAGAATTAATAAAAGTGCTTTATTCAATGCCTGGAGCCACAAAATGGCTGCCTTGAGGGTATTATTTAAGTGTGCATGTATATATATGCCCATTACAGACTAATACAAAGAAATTGGTTTTATCATCAGACAAAGCCTATCTCATGGATACAAAGCCAAAGTTTTTGATAAAATCCTATAGCAAATTAAACAGAACTTTAGTAAAAACTTCCCTTAAGCAAAATAGCATGCACAGCAGACTTCAATCTATCACCACTCTCAAGAATTTGAGAAAGACTATTGAACATGTACAGGTCATAAACTTGCTTTTGAAAAGAAACATGCTCTTCAGTTTGTTGCAAAATGACAAGGATAATATGCCTTTTGTGGATACAGGCTGTGGATGTGCTATATAGGCTTTGGCCTACTAGCAGTATGTGGCATGATTAATGATAGGTAATGAGTCTTTGTGATACTAAAGATACAGAGACTATATTTGGTAACAAACAACTTTGTTTATTAGAGAGAGAAAGAGAGTTTACAGAAATGATCTAACAATGATACTTTTGGAAGGATAAATACCTTTAATAATACAGAATGGAAAGGTTGGAAAATGATGCTTCTTCTCTTTCTTTTTAACAATATTTATTATTTTGTTCTTTTCCTTTTACCTACACTTTCTTCTTTTAGGAAGGATGGATTCCGTCTGGAACTCGCCCTTTGGATTTTGAGTCTCTATGTAAGTAGTGGCGTAGCTGAAGACTGAGGGGCCCCCCGCAAAAGTCGATGGGGCCCCCTCTTTTTAATTTATCGATATAATTTATTTCAAATGTTATGTAACTCTAACACTGGATGTCAATATTTATTTATAAGGATGTCGATGTAAAAAAGTCTAACGCAAACTAATTTATAATAAGGTTATCGTGAAACTTTATATAGGTGAAAATAATTTTATTATATATGTTACAGATCAAACCCTAAGAATTTATATTATTTCAAGAGAACTATAGTATATATATATATATATATAATGAGAAATTTATAACTGAGAGAAAAAAATTATTAATTCATTTTTAATATGCTGTTTACAAAAACATGTCATACCTATTTATGTTTGCTATTTAAAAAAATTAAACCTGGCTTATACAAAAAATTTATACAATGGTGCCTCGCAATTCGACGTCACGCAATTCGATAGTCTCGCAATTCGACATTTGAGTTTCACGGATTAGCGCATGCGCGCGCATGGAATTGTGTGATGTCATTCGCTATTTATCAGTCCTTTTTGGGCTACTTTGATGTTTGCCCGTGTTGTTTGTGTTAATTTTCAATTCTACATTTTTCAGAAAGTAAAAAATTTGTAATTATTATTATTTTTTTGAGTGAAATGTAAGGATGGGTTCAAAGAGAACTGACCAGAGGAATAATTCCGAAAAGAACACTCGATTGAGCAAAGAGACGAAGAAAAACATTGTAGCTAAAGTGCAGAAAGATAGAACAATTAAACTGTACGTCGAATATGGCGTTCCTAGGACAACTGCGGCAACGTTTTGCAACAGAGAAGATTATGGGTGCTAGGGTGTCTGCTAGAACACTTCATTCCAACATCCAACGGCTAATAAATTGTATGTTGGGTATAAAATAGTGCATTTTGTAATTTAGTGTGTTAGGCAATAGTAAAACACATATAATAAAGTAAATAATATAGTGTATCGCTCTCATCTCACCCGTTAAGAGAGTGAGATGGGGACCGATAACGAATTAATCTATTTTACATAGTCTTATATGGGAAATATTGTCCCGCAATTCGACATTACTTCGGCGACGAATTAGTATCGAATTGAGAGGCACCACTCAGTGGACTCCCATACAACGCGAGTGATACGTTCTGCGCTATAGAAAATCGCATTATACGAAAGTATTTAGATCGTTGGTTCCAGCCAAGGATTCCAGCACTTATGGCATATTGCTAATGAGATGTGTGTTAGTTTAAAATATGATTGGTTGTGTTAATTAACTTGTTTTAAAGTAAGTTTCTTTTAATAAAGGAAAAAAACAAAATAGAATACAGGTAAGTAAATTTAAAAAAATATTATATTCAAGTATACACCGTATAGCACGGGCTCCGAAAATGCGGATTCGTATAACCCAACGGAAAAGTTGATAAAGTTGTCATGGAAACGAAATAAACATCGTTTGGTTTTTATTACAATCAACGGATATTATAGGTAACGTTTAAAAAACTTTATCCTACGCGTTATACAGGAATGTTAAATAGATAATTAATAACTCGCTATAAATAGCCAGTGTTTATAGCGTTGTATGAGTACTGTTCAAAATGAGTTTAATGTAGCCTACTACACATTATTATTTTCTTCTTTAGTTCGGAATAATTAAAAATATTTTTAAACATAACATCGTTATGCACAACATAAACAATAAATAATATAACAACATAAACAACATAACGATGTTAACGTAACATCGTTATGTTGTTTCTTGCATGAATAAAGTGTTTGATTCATCTAAAATCTTAAATTATAATACATTAACATAAAAATGTTAAAAAAACAACTTAATATCCAACGAAATAGGAAAAATAGTAATGTAATATAAGTATCATAAAATTGAAATGTTTCAATCTTCTCGATAAAAAATAATATTTTAATACAGCTATTTTTGAATTCTCTTATATGAGGAGTACAAAGCATTCTTTGTAACATAAATTTCAATAAATGAATATGATGTATACACATAAAAATCTCATTATATAAATCTTAATTTTAAACGCTTTTAAGAATGAGAACTTCATCTATATTAATATGACATAATTAATTTTCGTATAAAAAAAATACATTTAGGTTGATTTTTTTTTTGTTAAACTGTTTACAGCTTTGTCAATCTGCCAAATAGCGATACAGCAAATGAATTATAATAAAAATAAGTTACATGTGTCAACTGTTCAAGATGCTTATTCATTAATCAAACTTATTAGTTCAGTCATTCAAGTAATGTAACTTATATTGAGACATAAAGAAATACATATTGAAAACACTTGTTTCATATGGAAACATTTATTCATTTTTAACTACAATGTATAACACGTAGAATATTATCTTTTGATTTAACTTTTTTTTTTTAATTTATGATTATTTATAAGTTACATTAAATAATATCCTGACCATAAATAATGTAACTGATAAATAATATCCTGACCATATGTCAGGATATTATTAAACTATATTTTTCTAAATATAGATTATATATTTGCAAGTTCTCGTTAGTTCCAAGTTCTATAAAACTGAAAAAGAACCGAAGCACTTATATAAAGATATAAACTTTAATCAAATGATAAAAAGTTTTTTCCTAAAAACAGTAGTCTAATGAACCTGATTGAATTCATCCCAACAAAACCAAATACTGTACTCTATGAAGCATAATATACAGTAGATATTTGTTTGCATTCGGCTGAAAATTTTATCATTTTATTCAATTTAATACCCATAATATATATACTTTTGTTTTCTTATTATTATATTTTATATTTCAATCAATTTATAATTTTTAAATATTATTGAATGAATAAATGGATTATTTTCTAATTTTATAGAACAAAACAGATTTAAATCGCAACAAGAAATAAATTTACGAAAAATAAAAGAAGAAAGAAGTGTATTACTATTTTTAAATGTTTACTGGATATAAACAAACAAGTCAGATGTGGTAAATTTGATAATAATAATATATAAATAAACTTTTACTGATAATCATAATTTTTTTTGTTTGTAATAAATATCAGAACGGTAAATTTACCCATGTTTTTTATTTAATTTGTTAATATAGTACTTGATAATGAAACAATTAATGATCCTTCATTAGCACAGAATTAGAATACAGTATAAGAAATACGATCAAGTACTCAAGTTTTGATTTAGAATTGATTATGAGCAAAAAGACTTGTAACAGTCGAGTTGCTTTTAACAGAAAAAAATGGAACTTATGTTGGATATTATATTATTAGCATTATGCAGCGGTCAGCTCTAGACATTCTATATACATTATAGGAAGAGCTAAGATATGGAAATTTGGTTGGAAGGGGGCACTTATGTTGGATATTATATTATTAGCATTATGCAGCGGTCAGCTCTAGACATTCTATATGCATTATAGGAAGAGGAATTTGGTTGGAAGGGGGTTGGAGACATTTGCACCTCGAGCATATTGTTTTACTTATGCTATTGTTTTTAGACCTTTGAAGAGGCTGATGAAGATTATGAGGAGATTCAAGCCATCCCTTTTAGCTATTCATTGAAATTTGATTTGTTAAATATATATCTGTGGGTCGGAGGTATAGGACACTATGTCACATTTACTACATTTTACAGGAGAGCAGTTTGAAGTTGTTTTACGTTGTTCTCCCTTATGGACTTGGTGTTATTTAAAAAGCACTATAACTCCACCAATTATTGATGTAGGACATAGTGTTGTATACTTGTGGGTAGAGGACGAGAAACCCATACGATTGTGCCAATAATCTCATTTTGGCCAAAAATGGACATAGTGCCCTATACCTCCGACCCACAGATATATATAATATGTTATTAATATATTTATATTCATTATGTTAGATATGCATACAAAATAATAGGATATAATTACAAGTTTTGAAAAAAATTGACTTAATAACGACCTATTTAAATTTATAATTATATTTATTGGGATTAATTGATTTATAATTAAACGTGATAAACCGATTTTTTTTTTTTTAAATAGGGACAAAATTCGGTTTATCACGTTTAATTATAAATCAATTAATCCCAATACTAACAAAGAACTGAACTACTTATTATGAGAGTGGTATTATCTATTTTAAACTGAAAGAAATGATTTGTTGCACTTTTAAATTCTAAGATTTAAATAGGGTTTAAAGCGAGAAAGTCGTACGATACGGGAACGCACGAGCGAGGTTTCACTGTATATAATGATATATGTATATATATATGTAGAGTAATATGACCTAAGGATTGCAGTCGCATGATGTGACCGTTGTGACATTGGAGGGTGGCGTTGTGGTTTTAGAGGAATGTAACGATATAGCGTTGGGGTGAGAGGACAAGGTCAAAAAATTCAAGCATTCTAGCAGGGTTGGTTGAAGTGTACACAGTAAAATACGAATAAAGGAAATTTAGATTAACAGTTTTTGATTTTATTGTGTGGAATACTTTACATATATATATATATTTATATACAGTATTATATCTTTTTCTGATAAAAGTATTTTAGAGCGAAATTTTCTGATATGAGAATCTCATTAAAGTTATTGACACTAGTTTGAAAAAATTCAATTACATTAAAAAGATTACAGAAACAAACATTAATTACATAAATTTTTAATAGTAATGCAAATAATATTTATTTTCACTTATTTACTTAATCCCAATTTTTCCTTATGTAATGAAAAATAAAAAATATTTTATAAATCAATTATGAGTTTAAAAATGTAATTAAAAATAGTCTCTTCAATAATATTGCAGAGAATGCTCATTTGTTTTTTGTAGTGATTGTTATTATCCATGAAGAGAAATAAACTGAATAACTAGCGTGTGTAAATTTATATACCATCTGGCAGATGATCAATAGCATTTATTCCCAAGAAAGTATACATGAAATAACCCAATTAGAATTCTATCCTAATGATGATTCTCTATGTCTGGTATCGTGATGAATGACATTATTCAACTCTTAACGTGACGCTTAGAATCTCTAATCTAATGAAGCATATTATTGTCAGAATAAATAATATAATGATGAATATCTCGTATTGTTCGTCTAATTAATGTTAATATGTTTATTAATAAACGATATTAATTGCATGCTTATGAAATTTAATCTTTACATTCTATTTATAGATAAATTTCACAGAATTTTGCAACGATGTCATTTCTGTTTTACACTTTTTGCTTTTTCAGTATTTGGGATCAACATTCGATTTGTCAAAATTGATTTAGGATTATCCGAGTTAAAACTGACATGTCTGTAACATGGATTAGAGTGAGGAAAATTAGTTTAGCATTTCTGAGTACTTTTAAATAGACTGACTAAAATTGCTAAATATTGATTTGATTAGACCTATTGTCAGATCGACTAATTAGCATTTTAATTCGATAAATTTTTTTTTTTTTTTTTTCTTTTTTACAAAAATTTAAGGTATGCAATAGATAAAAGACGGAGGAGTTTCCATAAAAGACTGAAAAAATTCATTGAATTTGCTGTAAAATTCATTTAAATTGTTAGTCATTAAATTGAATGTTTACTGTCCTCAATAATTTACACTTATTTTAGTAATTTAGTTGATTTCACTAGCTAGAAACTCTTTAATTTTCTTAAAAAATAAATTTAGAAACAAATATTACATGAATATTTTAATGATTTATTTTTTAGATGAAGCCAACTTTATCAGATCAAATCACTTGTTTGTCTAGGTTTAATTTACATTTTTGAAAATAGATAAATCTGTATTTGAAGAAAATTTAATATTATCATCAATATATTAAAGATTTTTATCATTGAGGCTAATAAATTATTAGATTAAAAGAAGCACATATCAATTTTTTCATATATTAGAATTAAATCTAATATTATACGTACAACTTTGCATTACTCATTTCTGCGAGAACTTATGAAAAATTTTCTGTAATTCATTTATATCATTATAATGCATTCACGATTGAAGTTTACAATTATATACTTTTATACAGAGATGCTTAACATGATTTTAATTATTGGAGACATTTCTTAAAGCAATTTTGCACCTAATAATACTGCAATTCAAGATTATAGTAATAAATAAACAAGAGATTTATGAGAGTCATAAACAATTTTAACTTTTCTTCTGGATTTTAACATTATTTTTATCTCTATTCAAAATAATATTGTAGTTAATGTTTACTAATTATTCCAACAGCTATAATATTTATATAAATAAATCCCGGATTCTTTTTCAATATCACGAAGTACAGATTTCAAGCTTTGTAGTTTTTAGAGTAATTAAATTCTTATAAATATTATAGCATTTTGGACAGATCTTTTGTCAGGTATGGGATCCGACACAATGATGTCATATTGTTTACAGGTATCAAATGCAAAACATACGAACAATAGAATCAAGCTTTGTTCGCTGAAGTTACAATAATAATTATCTAGAGATCTTCTTTAAGAATACGAAATATTTTATTAATTAAAGAGCTTCTCTATTTTATAATATATATAATTTTAGTATATACTTTTAAGTATATTATGTATTTTCTGGTAATTTTGTTAATTTTTATAACAACAATGTCGGATTTTAAATGATTTTATTAAATTGTAAAATGATGATCTACCACCTGATAAGGCGACGAACTGCTATACAGTGCTTATTGGAATTTCTCATTTAAATGAATATTTGTAAGGTTTAACTCTATCTGTTCGTTATCTTTTTCTTATGAAATAACGGTAAACTTTCCATTTTTCGTCTTTTGTCTCCATACAAATAAGAAATAGTTCCTGCACAGAATGAGTTAAAAAATAAATGCGAATGTTCATTTTTTGGTTGACGATAGCATAGGATAACTCAACTAGCATCCACTCTCCAAGCATCGATACTTTTCCTATCTCTTGTAGTTGATGATATATGGTTAAATAAGTTAATAATTTCAGTTTCTCTTCAAAAACTTATTTACATTAACTATATGTAAGAATTAAATGATAACTCCATTTTAAATTGTAAAAAGATAATGAAACTAACCAGGAAAACTTTATCATTTTTAAACGCTCCTTTTAAATCGGGAAGAGAATGGAATGTTATGTCAAATTTCATAAACTATACCCAAGAGAGAAAGAAACCAACGGATCTAATGACTAGAGATCATAAGTCTTGATAAAAATAAATTAGCATAATTTTATTTTAACAGTTTTCTCCGCCAATCCGACACAAGAAATCGTATTTTCCTTGTCAATGAAAAGTCTAATTTCGATTTGAACCTTCTCTTTAGTTTGGCATGATTGGAGAATTTAAAGAAAATAGGAGGAGAAAATAAAGGAAAGAAAAAAGTTTTAAACAGTTTGCAAAGAGCTTTCTCTTAGCTCTCTTGCAGTCTCCTCTTCTGCTTATGTCCATGATTGGATTAATGTCATTGTCTAGTATTCATTGGTATTTTTGTCTTCATTCCAAGGAAACTAAAGAAAATATTATTCAGAAAAGAAACTAAGAAACAACGAAGAAGAAAAGAAGAGATTCTCTCTTTCTCTTATAGGTATGTTCCAAGGAAACTAAAGAAAATATTATTCAGAAAAGAAACTAAGAAACAACGAAGAAGAAAAAGAAGAGATTCTCTCTTTCTCCAATCATGCCAAACTAAAGGTATGGTTATGATATCTTTCGTGTTAAATTACACTATATTAGCCCCGTTTAAGTTAGGATTAGATTTTAGCTTTGTTACTTTCGTTAGTTTTATTGTGTTATTTGTCATGTTTCGATTCATGTTATATTTGTTTTCTAATTATTTGTATTATTATTTTAAATCAATTAAATGCTATATTTTATTATTTAATTATATATAACGTTTAGACTCGATTGTTTCGGTGCTTTTTACTTCCCTTCTAGGCTTTTGACGCGTTCATTACCCATGCTCTCTCCTAGTTTTTCGGCCATCATACTGATGTGCGCATATCCTGAGACTAAACATAGTTCACCATGCTGGAGCAACATGGTCTAAATTGTTCCTGGTATCAGATCTTGATGTTCATATTTTTAGATGAGTGCACTCGCAATTTTTCGATTCCCACTGACTTCACAATTGATGTGTGTAGGATGTCGAAAAACTAAAATTTCGTCATTAAAACTCCCACACGGATTCTATCATATTATATGTAGCAAATCTTACAAAAATAATAATAATGTTCAGTTTAAAAATACAAATAATTTTAATCTGAATTTTTCAAGAAATAGTCTGATTTTAATAATTAATGATAATACATAAACTCCATTTGTAAAAATCCATCTTAATGGATTATTTTAAAAAATTAAATAAGATCGACGAATCGATGGAGTGATGCTTTCTATTATTTGAATTTTCGTCTTTTGAAAATTTTAAATGAGCAAAATTAGATCACTTTCAGCACATTTAGCCATCAAGTATGTTGAAAGTTCCAATACTGTATGTGAATTTCATTCAAATAGGATAATATTTGCTTGAATAACCTCCTGTTATTTTCTAACCTCCTTTTATTTCCTTACCGACAGTGAACAGCTTTTCTTTTATTATGTCAGCAATAATATCCCCTATATAATCGATCATTTAAAATAATCTTGGTTCTCTAGTTTGTTACAATAACTTATGAGAATTTTATTCAAATCGAACATTTATTCGAGTTATGGTGCTAAAGGACACCAGATATACTTTATTCTTATATATCCAACTTCCATTTCATAATGGAAAGAGTCAAAAAAGAAACTAATGTGTTGAAATTCAAGAGCCTGAGAGAAAGTTTCTTTCCTTTTAGTTATAAAATTCGAATTCTAAAATTTGAATATATAAAATACGATTCTAAACAAAATAATTTATCCATACTTCAAGTACAAAAATATAAAAATGAAATTCTTTGAAGTTTAAACTTAAAATAATTTCATCTGAACATTACTAAATATATATACATATATTCTTAGATTTTTTTAATGATAATATGCTTTCAATTATTTATTCCGGAATATTATTAAATAATTTTAATTAATTTAACGCAATAAATAATTTTCTTACTTTTATTTGTTTTAAATACAGTCGAAGCCGGATATAAGGGAATCGATGGGACCTACACTTTTTGTCCCTTATAAGCGATGTCCCTAATATCTGAACAAATCGGCCCTTCGTCGGGTGGGCAAAGTAAACATTGAAGAGTTTTTAACTAGGGTTGTTATTTCGGTTTTAACCGAATATCGGTTATTTGAGTTGTGTAATTATTCGATTACCGGTTATGGATCTTGTTTCTGCGGTACACATAAAATGGGAAATAATTAATACTAGATATTACCCGCTCATATAAATGAGCGGAAATCTTGTCATTTAATCTCATAAACTTGGAGTATAACTCTAAAACTTCTACGATCTTATATAACAAATTGTTAGGTGACGCCATTTTTAGAATACAGCGCCACCTGCGGATTTTGTCTTTTTAGAGGAACTGCAATTTTAATTTAATTTTTCATTAATTTTTAAATTATTAATAATGACAAAAAAATTTGGCTATCGCAGAAATCCGAAGATCGGACTTTTTATCGATTTCTATTTATAAGAATTGATAGTGATTCCAACGAAGTGGAATTTAACTAAGATTTGCGGTCGGGGAATAGAGAGAGAAAAAAGCAACAAATTGGCTTTTTATGATGTTTTTGTTATTTTTAAATAAATTACACTGATGGCCAACCGAGTTAAAGCAGGATGAAAAGTAGGTCATCACAAGGGTACAGCAAAATGAAAAATTATCCACCTTATAGTCGAATTTTCTATTATTTCCGAATCCACTATATCCGAAGAAAAATACACATAAAACACGGGTTTTTCGCCGAGACCGGACGCGTTTGTCCCTTATTTCCCTTATAGCTAACTCCCTAATAACCGGTTTCGACTGTATTTTAATACTGATAATTTTAATTTCTTTTCAACATTCTTTGGTCTCAAATAAATAATATTAATTTTGAACCTCATAAATCTATCCTTTACCTATAATATAGGGGTTCTCAAGCTACCCTTCACTTGACTGTCGAAATAATCATCACCATTCCTTATATTAGTTGCCAGTATGACTTTCAAATATCAATATATCAACAGCTTGAATTTATTGTACTTTAGAGATCGAGTCCCATACCCCCCAACGGTTATGGATACCCCCGGTTAAGAACCCCTACTATAATAGAAACCGTACATTTTTTAAATAAAAATAATCTTGCAAATAAAATCAGATGAATTTCGTGAAATATTTAAAGAAAAAAGTTAATTTTAAAACGGAAATTGCTTTTAGGATTTTGTTAAACATTTTCTTATAACTTCGGAAATTGGATTTAAAGAATCTTATAATCGAAACTATGAATAATAAAAAAAAAGATTTTTTTGAAAAACTTTTCTCTTAATATTTTAGAATTTAAGTAGAAGAAAAAATAGTATAAATCAATTAATTACTATATTTGAAACAAAACTTTTTGTAATTTTTACGGCTTAAACATGAAAATATCAACCACTCAGAGAAACAATTCACTTTGATTTATAAAACTTCCTAAATTAAAATTTAAGTATGTATTGAATCGTACTAAATTTGTTGATTCACATCAGTGGATTGTCATTTCTGGTTAAAAATGCTTTAAATGATCATGAATGTATACAACTATATAGATTATAATAACACATAATATTAGAATATAAAATTTAATTGACAATGAACAACATAATAAATTCTTATATAGTTTTCTTTCTGAAAATCTGAATTATTTCAAAATAATATGATTATACTTTATATTATTACTTCTTATAACACATAATATTAGAATATAAAATTTAATTGACAATGAACAACATAATAAATTCTTAGGCCTATATACAGTTTTCTTTCTGAAAATCTGAATTATTTCAAAATAATATGATTATACTTTATATTATTACTTCTTAGGAATATCGTGTAAACAAATGAAATATTTTTTGCTCCAAAGAAATATAAATATTTTACTTTAATCCATCACAACAAAGTAAATTTATAATAAAAAAGATAACAATTTAAATATAGCTATATAAAATTATGCATGATAAGATGTTGAATCAGTTAAGTCTTATATATTAGATTGGAACTTTAAAATTATACATATTAATTTCAGTTTATCATTGAAAATGATCTAAATCGCTTTTCACGAAACTCTGAACTGTGACTTATTGTTTTGCATTGATAGTATTTATTTTTCATTGTCACCTGATTATCTACAAAGATTTTATTTAAGAAACTTATAAAAGTATAGTTCGTGACTACTTATTAGATAAAATCATAAAAACAATTAATTACAGTTAAAATTTTAATTATAAAAAACGATTATAATCAATCATAGAATTTTATCTATTTTTCATAAGGGCTTGTTATGTAAAAATTTTTTACAGAAGATTAATATATATCACTGAATATAACCATGCATGTTATCTGCCAGATTGACTATAACTATATATTTTATATCATTGTCAATGCAACCTTAACTATATCCATTTTGTTTTAATTGAAAAAAAATAACTTTTGATATCAGTTTTTCATAGCTATCATATAATTTAGCATAACTTAACAAGCAGTTCTTTCCAGGACTGCTTGTTAAGAATCAATGATCCATGGTTAAGAATAGAAAGGCCGGAAATACATGACTCGAGGAATAATCATTCATTTCATTTTATGATGAATATCCATTTTTATATTAAAGAGGATAAATTAATAGAATATAACTGGAATTAAGAATTAAAAAGAATAAGAATATAAGCTTTAATAGTGAAACAAAAAGACGATATAATGATAGCTTGAAAAAAAATACCAAATATTATGTAAATCAGCACAGAATAGAATTTTAAAAATTGTAAAATCAAATATCCTGATGAGGAGTGAAGGCTGTTTAAACCTTCAACTCGAAATGTATTTATTCATTAGAAAATAAAAGATTTTAAACTGTTGTTGTTTCAAGAGATAGACCAGTTATTCATTAGAAAATAAAAGATTTTAAACTGTTGTTGTTTGAAGGCCGAGTTAGTCAAGAGACAGACCAGAAAAAAACTAGAATACATGATTACATTTAAAATTTTCTTTATTAATAACTTCATGCAATTAAATGGCAAATTCCATGATACTAATAGTCGCATGGAAATATGTTAGATTTTCGGATCCCACACTTTCAAAATTTTGAAGAGAATCTATATAGGCCTACATATTTTGAATTTCTCCGTTTGTATTGACTTATTAATAACTTCATGCAATTAAATGGCAAATTCCATGATACTAATAGTCGCATGGAAATCTGTTAGATTTTCGGATCCCACACTTTCAAAATTTTGAAAAGAATCTATATAGGCCTACATATTTTGAATTTCTCCGTTTGTATTGATTATTGAATGTACAGTATTTTGAAGCCAGCCGTAAGTATTCTTTCCTAATATTTTCCGTTAATTATCATCTTTTAACAGTCGAATTAATCCGTCACGGATATTGGATAGTTCATGATGTATTCGAAAATATACATAAATATCTCTTGTATATATTCGGCAGCTAACTAACTAATAAGATTTAGTATTGTAATAAAATGAAATAATTAAAATATAGAAATTGATAAGCATCTATAAATCATATTATTTACTAGAATTTTTATTTCTTAGAAAACAATCTTAAACCTTCCTTTTTCTTTGTTATTATTTTTTTTATATAATCTATTAATATGGAATTATACGAATAATTATTAAAACATTCAGGATAAATTTTAATTATCATTATTCTTTACTCTGGAAAATTCGATATCGTGAATATATTTTTCAGATTTTTTGCTTCTGTTCTAATAGCATCTTAATCATAATAAATATGAGTTTGAAAAATATATATTATTAATATTATGAATAATATATATAAATAAAAATCTAAACTGAATGTTGAATTAATACATAATTCAACATTCAGATTAGATAGATAATTTTCCATCAGTTTAGATAAAACTGATAGAATATTAAATATCGAAACAGAGATGGTTAGAATACCATTAAATTTTTATTTGTATAATTATTTTTATCTCTATATAATTAATTTGAAAAAAAAAGAAACTTTTTTTCGAATTTTTAATTATCACAATAGTGCGAGCATTAAAAATTCCCATATGCCAAATAGAAAAATATTGCGAAAATATTTTCCATAAAGTAATTAAAACATCTTCATGTTTTCGATTTTTTGAAAGAGCTTAAAAATTATCAGAAATGTCGAATTAACACATTATCAATACAATATTTAGAATTATATAAATATAGAATCTTACTTCGTTGGAAATTTGATTTCAAAGTCTATAAACTGGAGAAAAGACGATAGAAATTTGCAGTAAAAGTCGTTATCTGAAAAGATAAAATAAAAATTAGCCTACTAGTAAAATCCTAAATCAATTTGTCAAAAATTGAAAGCCGGTATGCATTCGCCGAATATGCAATTTTCCTTCTGAAAATGCTCACGAAAACTACAGGAAACAATTGTTAGGAATCATTAAAACAATATTTCTTTGCTTGAAATATTACTATTGTTCGAAAATAAGAAATTTTAATTATCATTATTCTTTACTCTGGAAAATTCGATATCGTGAATATATTTTTCAGATTTTCTGCTTCTGTTCTAACAGCATCTTAATCATAACAAATAAGAGTTTGAAAATTACTAATTACATATCTATTAAATTAATTTTTATTTTATTTGCAAAAAATATTTTTTCACTTAAAATATTTGAATTATTGCTTGATTTTGATATTTTAAAAATTCAGCTGTATATAATGTACAGTATATGTTACAATCAAACCCCGAAAATTGGCCTATTCACGAAATACACCTCCATTTTATGAATTGGCTATAAAATTTGGCCAATGACCGAAATATTTGCCTTTTATTGTGATTTCTGAGTCTGTCCAGCCAGTTCGTGCATTGCCCAAATGATTTTAACCAGTCAGGTGACCGCTACTGTAAATTTTATTCTAAAAAGTAATTTAATTAATGCTAACGCATTACAAAAGCTAAAAATTTGCATTAAAATTATATTTATGTAGTTATAAATATTCCGGTTCCTTTAGATATAATTTTTGTATCAGAACCTCTTCTAAAACTTGCAAAGATCAAAAGGAAATTGATCACAGATGAATGTTACCAGAAAACTAGATGACTACGCAATTTCCGATGTAATAAAGTGGACATGTCAAATTGGAGACCCGCAAGCCACATAGTCAACACTCTTCAGTGTGGCATACTCCATAGTGATATACATTTTTAACCGTCATATGTTTTATATCTTTTAATTACTGTAGGTAATTCATAAACACTATCATATAATAAACTTTGGTTAATAAATTAAATAAATTTTATTTTGTTTATATTCTTTACTTCACTTGCAAAATGTATCTAAATTTTTTCAAAATTTATTTTCCTGTAAAAATAGTAGTTTTTATAATCTATAAATAATTGGGAATGCAAGCAATTTGAATGTTTAGTGACGACTTTTTCAGTTTTGCTTTGTTTCTTATACGGCCCCCTCAATAGGCACTATCCATTAAATAGTACACAGCAAGATCTGAAATTTGATACCACTGCGTTAGAGAATTAATCATTCTTTTCCATCGACGAATGATTAAAAATGCGTATCGATAGTTTCGTTATGTTGCAGATTTAATTTAAAATCTTGGATCAGGTATTTTAGAAATCCTGAAAGTATCTTAGAATTGCATACTAGACAGAACATCGGTTGTTTTGGAAACTAGTCTGCAATATGTATAATTACTATCTGTTCAATTTTTAGAAGAGTATTGTGTTACATTTTCATATGAATATTAATTTCACAATTTATAATTTAAACTGCATATCCAGCTAATTCATTTCTTTATTAATATTAAAGGAATCGATTAATATTAGTGCAACTTCAGCAATAATCTCGTGACATTATGAATTCTCCACAGTTCAAGTTTTACTTGATTTGTCCGATACACAACAAACGTGAATAATGGCAGATTAGATGACATACTTCACGTATTCACGCGAATTGACTGGCTAAAGTCCAAACTGAATAGATTTACATATATACATATTTCGGATATTAGCCGATCAACTTGGCCAACATGAGAAATGTCTGCCCACTTGGCGAATTGACCAATTTCGAGAATTGGCCGAAACATATATATACATATATATATATTATTGTAAAAGGCTTACAAAAAATAATATTTAACAATATTTAAATATAAGTATCGCGTAATCATTATATTATTATATATTATATATTATATTATATATCTTTTTTTGGTTTTACTTTTAGAAGATAAATTCTTTTATTTGATAATTATTAAA
>AYEL01059746.1:0-10290 GCA_000484575.1 Olivierus martensii | reverse complement strand
GGTAAGCCCTCTCACCACGTCAAGGTGGGTGCCCTCGAGAGGGGTAGTCCCAGGGGGGAGTTGAATCTTCATCAGCCTGAAACTGACCAGAATTCAAACAATCCGTTTTCGGCTTTATCCCTCCGCCATTCATCCCCTCGGCACGGAACTAACACCTTAGGATTTGGGGCCCTTTTAGACGGCTTCTACGTCGCGCAGGACACACGGTAGGCCTATTCGAGTCCCAACCTACAGGGACGTTGCTCTAACAAACCGATACTCTGAGAACCTCTTAGTTTCTTTCATGGGGCACTTTTAGACGGCTTCTACGTCGCGCAGGACACACGGTAGGCCTATTCGAGTCCTAACCTACAGGGACGTTGCTCTAACAAGCCGATACTCTGAGAACCTCTTAGTTTCTTTCCTCCCCGACACCAAAACCGCATCGCCCGGGTGGGCAGTACGATTGTGCTCTCAAGGGAGCAAGTTCGTCCGAAAATGCAGGAATCATGCCGGTAAAGGCAAATGATCCCATGGAAGGTATCTCTGAGCGCAATATTGTCGCGTCTTGAGTCTCGTTAGCCATATCGAAGGTTACTAAAGTTTCTTTTGCCACTCAATTGTACTTCTAGGTCTCTATTAATTACTTCTATCACTTCTATCCCACTCCTGACACCAATGTGAGGCCTGCATGACCCGCTGAGCCCACAAGATTGAATAGAACGATACTCAACAGGCAAATAGCCTACCTGCGGTTTGTAGCATGTGTAAGGATAGGTAACGAGACTTTAGACACAGACCGAGACAGAGACAACGTTTGTGAAAACAAACATCTTCCTTTATTGGAGAGAGAATATCTACAATAGATAAACCTGACAATCAATGTCGGAAGACAAATAAAATTGCCTCTCAAAAGTAAGATAGGTAGATAAATCCCTAATCTTTAAATTCCTTCCAGTGCAAGATGCCAAAAATGATAATAAGGTGCTGGAGCATAAATCCAACTGGTTGGTAAATAAATAAATGAAAAATAAAGAAAGAAATATATAATTCTTATATTTATTAATTTTAAATATTAATGCTCCAAATGAATGGGAATTCCCCATAAATAAAAGTGATACCACTGTTGTTCCTCTCCAGAGACAAGATCTGGCAGATCTAGGAAGAATGGAATTGACTGAATCTGTTCCCTTAAGTGCCGATTAGTTCTTTTCACTTGAGGGAACAGATTGCAAATAAGCACAATAAAATGGAATTGACTGAATCTGTTCCCTTAAGTGCCGATTAGTTCTTTTCACTTGAGGGAACAGATCGCAAATAAGCACAATAAAATAAAGAGAGAACGTGCAGATCAATATGAGTGACTTGCATCGAGTGTCCGAACAAATAAATTAAATTTGTAAAAATATAGAAATAAAAGGCGAAAATGCCGTAATTGATAAAGCCGGAAGGGCAAGAAAAAATGAGGCTGATAAAAATGATATCATTGCTGTTGCAGGCTGTGGACCTGTCGGAAATGAAGAAAAGGAAACTGGTCAATATCATTGCTGTTGCAGGCTGTGGATCTATCGGGGTGAAGAAAGGAAAAACCCGGTTAAAACTACTGCTGGCACAGGCAGTGAGCCTATGAGTAGTGGAGCAACGGAACCACATAAAAACACCACTGGCATGGGCAGTGAACCTGTGAGTGGTGAAAGAAAAATAATAAAACACCTCTGTTGCAGGTTATGGATCTGACGGGGTGAGGAAAGAGAGACTGCCGATATAATGTGCTACTCTGTAAGTGAATGTTATATAGCCCAATATTTAGAAACATTTAAGAAAAGGGAATACCAAAATGAATCCCTTGTGAGCTCTCTGGTTCTGAGATATCCGCTGACTCAAATCTAATATTTATTTAAGAAAAGGGAATACCAAAATGAATCCCTTGTGAGCTCTCTGGTTCTGAGATATATATTAGATTTGAGTCAGCGGATAAGTCTATTACTTAGACGAGGTGTGGGCAAAAGGCGGCCTGCAAAGCCATCTCATACAGCCCGCCGCATAAAGTAGAACACATTACAGTTTCAAGGCCCACATTTGTAAAATTCTACTCGAAGAGAAAAAGTAAAATAATGGATACTCTCTAGTATAAAATAGTGGATACTCTGGCTAATGTACACATGCACTATTGAGTTACTCCAAATTTTGATGATATAATTAACTATGTATAGTACATAGTAAATTTCACCATTCACATTAAATTGTAAATTTGCTTTTACAAAATTAATTACGTAGGTACCTAATATTTTGTAACAGTCTGATGTAATAGGTTGTTAGTAATCAATCAGTTTGATAAAATAGTTATGTTTTCAAAGAAAATTAACTGAATTTATTAATTCGTAGGATGAATTATTTTCTAATGTTTCTAATGAAAAAAATAGTTTCTACACACGTTATTGAGATTGACAAGAACGTGTGCAGATAAATTGGTGCAATCATTATTATTGTCCCTGGTGATGGTGAGAGGAATATTTCTGCAAGAATCAATCTTGCTTGAACGTGAGTAGTCATTATATGCCAAAGTAGTTTTATTAATTATTAATAAATTAACTAATGTTATCATCAATAACATTATCATCAATGTTATAATCAATAATTTTTAATGATTGATTATAGTTCACTGAAATGTGTCGAAGTTTCTCTCACATCCCAACCTCGGAAATAGCCGAAAAAAGCAAGTGCGGCATCCTAAACCATGACTTTGCTATCATGACTCTCTCGGCATCGTTTCACCCAGTCACTGATGCTACTTCGTCACAGGTCTGAGAAAAAACTCCCAGATTGACGGGCAGATGCCATCCTCCAAAAAGTAGGAAAAGAGAGACACATAACCAGCAAATAATGGTGCCCAGCTAGAGGTCTCCATGAGGTTAGATAAGGGGGTTGCCTCACTGGTGTCCATTTTGTTGGAAAACAATTATTTATCGAATAACAAATCCTCGATAAACTGGCTTTCGAACAAAGTATTCACAGAATTATAATCTTCCACCAAAAGATGGAAGATCCTGGTCATGGCACCACTAATGTTACTGCTCTGTTTCTCCCGCAGATCCGATATTTGTCTGCGGATGGGTCAAAGTGGGTGGCAAGTGATTGTCTAGTAGATTTAGTTTTTATAGAAATAATCACAAATATTTAAACAATAAACAAAACAACAATTTTTTACAGGAAATAATGAGTTTACACGTGACCAAATATAGTAAAGTGACAATGTGTGAACTCCAGGATGAAGCCTGAGGATATTTAAATACAAGGAATAATTAAATCTATATTAATACTAAATGACAATATAATGACACCTGATCACAACACCCGATCTTCCCCTATCCGGAGAAAGAAGAGAAACTAAGGAATACTTATCTCCAAAGGAGGCAGACTTGGAGAGAACCGAAGTTTGGTGGAGAAATGTGTTTTCGAGAGGAGGATAATGGAGAGTATTGGACACATGTAGGTCGGCATGGCTGGGGAGCAAAGTGTTGGCCTTGTTGAAGAGTGGGCAGAGGTGATCGGACCCAAGACGATCGACAATGTCTGTTGGACTGGACTTACTTTTTATAGTCCTTTTGATCACCACCCACAAAGATGACATTGGTCCCTTTTTGGCCCAATCCAAGATATTTCTCCATTTCTGAGATATGTCTTCTTCAACGTATAGTATCCAAATCCCCATCTCTGACGTAATAGGCGAGGGTTCTATTGTCTCCTCGGATTACTCATTTTCTGCGTGTGTCAATGACTCACTCTTAGTCATCTAACTTTCAGGATGTACTTTCCTTTGTTTTGCAAACTTTCCTGCCAGAGACTGGTTCCTCGTCATCTGGCTGTTATCAATACATATGTCAAAACATCTATCGATATTTGAATAGTATTAAGTAGATCACTAATTACAATATTCTAATATAGAACAGATAAATAATACTTCATAGTTGGGTCGTGGGAACAAACCGTGATGTCCAATGATGTTTTATATATGGATAGATTACTCAATACTAGTAACAAGTGAAGCCATTGAAGTGGTGCGGTTACGTGTTATAATAGTGCATATTGGGATACTACATCCTTTTTAACATAAATGGGATATGTTTGGCCGCCAAAACAGTCAGTTTGCTATATCGTCAAGCATATTGGGATACTACATCCTTTTTAACATAAATGGGATATGTTTGGCCGCCAAAACAAAGTCAGTTTGCTATATTGTCGATTTTACAACGTTGCTACATTTGTTTACGGCAACCAATTGGACAGCTTCACTAATTGCAGGTATTGAGCAGTCTGTCCATATATAAAGCATTCTTGGTGAAGTCATTTAAAATAATTAACTACCAATTCTACTTTTGTCAAAATTTGGTATATGAAAAATTTCACAAAACCACTATGATTCACTCCACAAATACCAGCTAGTGACGATGGAACTGTAATTAATTTTAAATAATTTTAATGTTCTGGGTTCACAACGAACCCAGAACATTAAAATTAACAGATAAAGAATATACTAATCGTCAATTCAGATACCTATAATATTAAAGAAATTTGACAGATTAGCTTTCAGTATTGTTGCCAGTAATAAATAGAAAAATGAGAAATAAAAATGACGTCATATAATGATGCAAAACATGCATATATAATGTAAATGAGGCCGATGAAAGAGTTGACCTCAATTAAGCATTGAAATAGGCGTAGGTGTCGAAGCATCATCAACACCTGAAGTTACAAACATAATTAGTATCATTAATTGGAACATGAAAGTGAAATTTTCGCATATATCTGACGGCAACTGATATTGTGAATAGTTGCAAGAAAATGGGATCACCAATTGTTAAAAGCTTTTTAAAAAGTCTTGAAAGCAGAATTAGTTTTCAAATGAATCTTTAATACAACGGAATTACCGATTGGTATTTTAATCATCAGTCCCTAACAAAATAGTGTAGTGGGGCCAGAACGTCGTTCCAGTACTTTTTTCACGATTGGAACACGAACCGGTATAATTTATTAGAATAAAACTATTATTTCATCTTTGAGCTTACTTGAATAATTGCATATAATTAATTTTATTAACTATTAAGTTCATTAAAGAATGTTATTAATTGATAATTAAAGAATATTGTTAAAGGCATAATAAATTGTGTTTACACATTGTTAAAAAATTTCAGAAAATTTATATTAAAATATTTTCGGTCATAAATAGATATTTTCGGGAAAATATTCTAACGATTCTAATTGCAAAATATGTATTAGATGTCTATATATAGCAATTATGATTCGTTTAAAATTTAAATAAATTTACTCAATAAAATCTATTGGTCTGGTCGAATTTCATTCAAATACACATTAGAAACGATTACAGATATTGAACGATTATAGATATTTTTTGGAAACTATTACAGATATTTTCAATTTGTTCTCTGTAATACAAATAACAATACTTTCTGAACTAAATATTAAATCATAATTACAGAATCTTCCTCCGTCTTAAAGAATAAAGTTGTTATAATTTTTTAAAAATAGCTAAGAGGTAAGCAATAACCGCCTATAATGACAATTTCACTTAACATGTTTATAAACCTATAAACTACTTCTATAAATAGACCACAACGTGAAAGCAATCTCAGATTTCCATTCATAAATCATTTTCTTAAAATTCTACTGATTTAATTAAAATGGAATCATTTACACAAATTATTATATAACTATATGTATTTCTGTTTATTTAAACATTAATGGACTTACTTCAAAAAGAACGATAGAGGTTATTTCAGAAATAATAAAGAAAGATGAACAAATCATCAGTAGAAATTTAGCGAAAGATAAAGAATATTGTTAGAAGCATAACAATATGTACTCACATTGTTAAAGTATTTAGGAAAATTAATATTAAATTTTATCGGATATAGAGAAATATTTTCGGGAAATTATTCTAACGATTCTTTGCAGATAAAAGTACGTATTCGCTATCTGTATTTAGTAACATTTTTTATATTAAAATTCAGATAAATTTACGAAATAAAATCTATTGGTGCAGTCGAATTATACTCAAATAAATACCTAGAAATATCGGAAAGGATTCCAAATACATTCATTTTTTCTTAATGAAAATTCATTTTTCCCCCGATTTGCGCACTTTTTAGATTGTGGAAAAAAGATGGGGTTCTTATTGAAAATTCGTTTTCTCCCCAATTTACGCACTTTTCAGACGGTGGAAGAAAACCGCATTTCTTAATGAAAATTCATTTTCTTCACAATTTGCGCACTTTTTAGGCGGTGGAAAAAGTCGTGTTTCTTAAATTATTTTCGGTTATAGAGAAATATTTTCGGGGAATTATTCTAACAATTCTATGCAGATAAAAATATGTATACATTATCTGTATTTAGCAATTTCTTTTATATTAAAATTCAGATAAATTTCCAAAATAAAATCTATCGGTGTAGTCAAATTATACTCGAAAATACATTAGAAATTTCGGAAAGGATTCTAAGATACATTCAATTTATTTTCTTCAATACATATAACACACATTCAGAACTATAAATATGAAAATATAATACGAAAAAAATTTTGTCAACTAAACATAAGCACATAATTACAGAATAATTCTATGTTATAAAATAGAGTTTTCATATTATAATTTTTTGAAAATAGCTAAGAAATTATTGATAACCGCCGATAACGAAAATATCGCTTAACATATTTGGAACCTAATAAACTAATTCCATACATATATCAATATGTTGAAACAATCTCAAATTCTCAAAATTAATCTTGCATATCATAAAATAATTTCTTTAAAAAACTACTGGTTAATTTCAATGTAATAATTTATGCAAATCGACACACATCTGTGGTTATTTATATTTAATTTAAACTTAATTGAACTTACGGAAGAATCATAGAGATAATTTTAATAAAATTATCTCTATGATTCTTACATAATTTCAATAAAGTAATTCCGAATGATGAAGGAATAACGAATATAAATTTAACGAGAGATAAAGAATATTGTTGAAAGCATAACAATGTCTATTCACGTTGTTAAAAGAATTTAAAAAAATTAATATTAAATAATTTTCGGTTATACACAGCTATTTTTCTGTAAATATTACAAGTTTATTCTTAATTATATGCTTCGATGATGGCAAAAATACGAATCTGCAATCTATATTTAATATTTTCATTATGTGAAAATTTACTATACATAATAAAATATATTATTCCAGTCGAACTACACTTGAAAACACATTATAAATTTCGGAAATGATTCGAGATACGGTTATTTTTCGAAATACTAAAAAGAACACAGCCTTAATTAAATATAAAAATATTATTAAGGAATCGTTTTCTGTCAAATAGAATAAAGGGATATGATATTATAACTTTGTAAGAATACCTGGAACCTCGTTATAGCTGACGATAATGGCAATTTTATATAATATCTATAATCCTAGTAAAATTATTACAATATATAGGAAACAGTGAGAAATCAACCAGAGATTTCTACTGAAAATGAAAACTACTGGTTAAAATTCAAAGAAATCATTTATGGAAATATATATATAACTAACTCTATTTAATTTAAATTTAATTGACTTACTTCGAAGAAGGATAGAGATAATTGTGGAGTCAAACGAATGATGGAATCTTTAAACAGCAGAAATTTAACAAGAGATAAAGAATATTGTTAAAAGCATAATAATGTGAACTCAAATTGTTATAAAATATTAAGAAAAATTAAAATTAAATTATTTTCGGTTATAGCGAGACATTTTCGAGGAATCATTCTAACGATTCTCTTCAGATAAAACTATGTATTCGCTATCTGTATTTAGCAATTCGGTTATAGCGAGACATTTTCGAGGAATCATTCTAACGATTCTCTTCAGATAAAACTATATATTCGCTATCTGTATTTAGCAATTTTTTTTTTATATTAAAATTCAGCTAAATTTCCGAAATAAAATCTATCGGTGCAATCGAATTATACTCGAATATATATTAGAAATTTCGGAAAGGATTCCATATACATACAATTTATTTTCTTCAATACGTATAACACACATTCAGAACTAAATAAAAACAAATTATTAAGGAATTTTTTCCTGTCGAATAGATTTTCTTCAATACATATAACACACATTCAGAACTAAATAAAAACAAGTTATTAAGGAATTTTTTCCTGTCGAATAGAATAGAGAGTTTTCATATTATAATTTTTTGAAAATAGCTAAGAAATTATTGATAACCGCCAACAACGAAAATATCGCTTAACAAATTTATAACCTGACAAATTTAATTCCGTACATATATTACTATGTTGAAACAATCTCAGATTCTCAAAACTAAAGTAACCTTACATATCATAAAATAATTTTCTTTTAATTTCTTACTGGTGAAATTTCAATGTAATAATTTACGCAAATTGAATCATATCTATAGTTATTTCTACTTAATTTAAACTTTCTTGAACTTACTTGGAAGAATCATAGAGATAATTTTACAGATAAACGATTGATGAACGGATAACGAGTATAAATTTAACGAGAGATGAAAACTGGACCTACCATATTAAAATTTAATTCCGTACATATATTACTATGTTGAAACAATCTCAGATTCTCAAAACTAAAACGTAACTTTACATATCATAAAATAATTTCTTTTTAACTACTGGTGAAATTTCAATGTAATAATTTACGCAAATTGAATCATATCTATAGTTATTTCTACTTAATTTAAACTTTCTTGAACTTACTTGGAAGAATCACAGAGATAATTTTACAGATAAACGATTGATGAACGGATAACGAGTATAAATTTAACGAGAGATGAAAAATATTGTTGAAACCATAACAATATGCCACTGGACCTACCATATCATCATATAGTAGAGTCATTTAACTCTGTCATTGCTCTTTTCTATAATTTTTTCCCTTCATCTTTTCAAAGGTTAAAATTTTTAAGTATCTCATTTATCCTTTCTACTAACCATTTCTACGCTTTTCTTCGACCCCAAGAACATACGCTATTCAGTTTTTAAACGAAAAGATCGAGAGAAACGTGAATATACAAGCAGGGTCACATTTATACTTTTGGAGACCCTAGGAGCAACATCATTGAGATCCCAAAAGAACAATTCTTTCATTTAATCAAATTCATACGCATATTTTAAGTTTATTGAAAATAAAAGTCGATATTTCCACTTTTAATAATAATGCCAAGATGGACGAGCTCTTGACCAAGCCGCGGCCGAAGGGACGGACGGTCCCTTCGGCCGCGGCTTGGTCGACTTGTCCGCTTGGGGCGCAGGCTTCGCCTTGGTTTTGGCCGGATCGGCCGCCACCTTTGCGTAGCTGGGCTTTACAGCCTCTCCTTTATCCGTCAATTCCCGGGTTTCAGGCTTGTCTTTACGCGCCTTAGACTTCGTCTTCGGCTGGGTCTTGGGTTCTTGTGAGGAACTATGTTGCAGTTGATGGACCTGGGCACGGAGAGATCTGATCTCTGCACCCTGAGCGGCCATCATCTGCGCCATCCGGCTGAACATGAGCAAGATCTTGCTCCCAACGTCCTTCTTGACTTTATCATCAGGAAATGAGCTTGCCGAGAAGCTCGACGAGCTCATTTTCCAAGCTGACCAGCTGTTCGTTTTCTACTACTTGGCTGGTCTGCTGTGGGTCCGCAGTCTTCTCAGAATGGGAGGTGGTTCTCTCTACCTTCGAACCATTCTCCTTCTTTCCATCTCGGAAAGAACGGTCTCGGATCTTTTTCTGAGACGACTTCGATTTAGCCGTCTTCGCCGCAACCTCCGGCTCGGAGTCGGTCGAAACCTCCTCTTTCTTGTTAGAGGTGGCGACGCCTGTCACCTTCACCACTGGGGGGAATCCCGGCGGGTTTCCTCTTCTTTAGGAGGAACCGATGGGGTTTCCTCCTTCTTGCCACTGTTAGAAGAGATATATCCCTTCTTCTTTCTCTTACTCCGTCTGAGAGGGACGAATTTCGCCGCCTCCCAGACAGAGATGCTCCTTGGTTTCTTCAGGGCAGGGACAAAGACAAACTCGTCATCCTCTTCGGAAACGGACGGGCCCGCACTGTCGCTCTGTCGGCAACTGGTCGAGGTGTCGTACTCCGACTCCTCGCCAGACCCGCCAGTGTCACGGGCGTTGGTCCTTTTTTTGCCCCTCTTTTCGTTAACTTGGCGCTCATCCTCGCTGGAGGTGGGTCGCCCTCTCTTAGTGGAGGTCTCAGTCACCTGCATGACCTCCACTTCCTCCTCTTCCTTC